>JNDT01002390.1:0-13786 GCA_000697055.1 Saksenaea vasiformis B4078 | reverse complement strand
TATTTAGCAAAAGGAAATCTTTTTAAATATGATCACCAGTTATCCTTCCATAGTTGGCATTTTTTGGGCACACCTTGTATCTCTTATTCGGATGTCCAAGGCCGCTGCAGTCCTTACAGACAACTAAGATCGAGATATTCAGAAAGATTAAGCTCGCTATCAATGTGAAAGGTACTTTTTGTTCTCTCTTCCTTTTCTGCTTTTAATTTCAAAATTCGCAAATGTTTTTTATATGTGATCAAGGAGTGCACCGACAAGTTAACCACGCGAACGATTAACCAGAGTGTTACGTAGATAACTTCAGTCAAGGTAAGCTCCATGTTAAAAGAGAAAGGGAATAGAAGACGTCAAAGAGAATAGGGTAAAGGTAGGCTAGGTGAGAAGAAGAGAAAAAAGAGAAGACTGTTTTTCGCTTTTGACAACTTTTGCAATGTGTCGAGACTTCCCACTTGAATGGATTCCGCTAACAGGCTTATCTTTTCAACGTTGGAATATTGATTGGAGGTCATAATGTAGTTTTGGAGAGGATTACTGACCTTGGTAACTGTCATTGGCCTTGATAGCCAAGTTGCGATACACTCCAAATATTGGCCTTCCCTTTATCTCACACTCAGAATTATCTACTTCAATTTTTGGACCTGCTCGTACTGTAGACAGCAGCAATGAATACGGTACCACGCCGATCCACATCTGGCAATCTGATGATGAAAGTAGCATGCTTTCCTTGTCGATACCAGACCTTCTTTGTATATGAAGATAGATACAGCTTTGTCAACAGAAACATTATTTTTAATGAAAGTCGGTTCTTGTATCGTTCTTTTCGGTAATGCTAAGACTCGACCAGAATTCCTTGCTTCAGGAAGCTTTTAAAGCTTCTTGAAAGTTATAGGGCATTTATTAATTAATTACATGTCTATGCACAGCTTCACAAAGCCTTCTCCTTATACCAATCAGGATAGAAGTCACGTTTTTATGCAAACTAGTCTACCAGAAAGCGGAAGTGAGCTTCAGTCAGCCTACTAGAAGGCCTAATGTATTTCCTCTGGGTGGTAAGCTCCAGCACGAACAAAAAAAAAGGACACCTCGCACAAGGCATTCCCTCAAACCAGGGAGACGTCTTTCTTCATCCCGGTTGTACATTTTGATATAATGTTGTGCGATTCGGGCATTTATACCTGTGATGAATGCTGCTTCTTTGCTGTTCGTCCTTCTTCAATCACCAAATCAAACATCTTTTCGATTTGCTGCGGGTGTGTTTTCTATAGGAAGCATTCGTTCTAGCTTTATGCTCACGCTACACACATAGTCTATCTGGAAAATGGATAAAGCCTGTTAAGCTTTCATCTCTGTTATCATCAGAAAATATTGGGGCTTCTGTCAATGTACGCATTCGCATAAGGTTGATGTCTACATGACTACCTCCTTCCCGCCATCTTTCAGTTAAAACGAATGGATTTGAACGAGACAGTTCTGTCTACTCATTTTGTATATCATCCGCAAACATATCAATGTCAAATGACGTGACATCGTTTACATTCGATGGAGCGCCATCAGTCTCCATGTGTTCACGTAAAGCGTTCGTGTTGACCCTTTTCTTTGCAAATGGCGGAGTTCATGCAACGCAAAAAAAGCTCTGGTTACTGGCGCAAAAATTCATTACCAGCCGACGCAAAGTCACACGCAAAAAACTGTAAACTGGCTTTTTTTTGTGACGAACATGTCTCCTCATAATACGATCGATGGGCTTATTATATCCATAGTAACATAAGATAATAAGGTTCTGTTTAGATGATATAGTTGGTACGAGAAGTCATGAACAATAAAACAGCACAAGTCCTTTAAAGCGTGCATAGCCCTTTGACTAGAATTTAACATATTCAAAGTGCCATAATGAAATCATGACAGGTCAGGCGCCATGCATTGAAAAAGCGGTAAACCCGAGTCAACTGTAGCATGAGAAAGGATATCTTGAGTACACTCGTATTTGTGAAAAGATGGACAAAGAATGCCATGGTGGAGCATTACCGTTTGCTGGCTTTCTTATCCATTGTGATTGGCCACTGCCTTTCTCAAAACAGTCGTGCGTTTGTTTTTAAGCTCAACAGTACCCTTTGTCATGGGCGAGCATAAACGGTCAAAAAAGTCGAAAAAAGACAAGAAACACAAGAAATCAAAGCATAATCATTCAGATAGCGAACCAGAGATCGATTACTCTGATCCGTCATTGTGGGTAGAGAAGACCGATGACACTGAACCAGTCGCTACCTCCAATGTGGTTGAAGAACGACCAGAGAAGGAACAAGAAACGGCCCGTCATGGATGGATGATGGACGAATCTATGGATTTTGGATTGTTTGGTACTGTACGAGAGAAGCCAGAAACGAAGAAACCGCATCCCGATGAGGTAAACGATCATGGCATGTACCATGAGACTGACGTGGGGAAAATAGATCAAAGTGAGCGATCGCGAATTGAATGTCCATCTCAAAAGTGGGCTTCCCGTTGACCAATATCCGGAGCAGAAAAAATCAAAAATTGAGTTTGGAGATGCTGGATCAGGATGGCGCATGATGAAATTGAAACGTATCATGGAGCAGGCGGACAGAGATGGTCGGCCATTAGAAGAAGTGGCGCTTGAAAGATATGGTGCAAGTTGACCAAAAAAAAAAGGCAAAGCATACATCTATTCTTTTGCTAACGTTTTTCCTTTTTAGTCGATGGAGAAGTTTCAAGAGGCTATGGATGAGCGTGCTTATTTGGATCAACGTAAGCAGCGGGATGGTAGTTCTCGTCGACGGGGCGGGGAGGGACGGTCTTCCTCGTCATCGTCACGGCGTTACATGTTCACCGACACCGACACCTCGCAATCTTCGTTTCGCCGACCGACGGAGAAGCGACAAGAAGATGAGGATGAATTTGGGCGGGAGATTAAAAGACGACGACAGCGCTCGGCATCGCCTGATGAGAAAGCTGCGGCGGCAAAACTTGCTGAGGCGGCCAAAGAGAAAGAGCCGAGAACGCCCGTTATTATCACACAACATGAGTTACCAAAGGCCTTTTCATCGGAGCCTTCACTGTCGAGAGATGAGTTAAATCAATTGAATGCAAAACTAGTGAAAGCACGCATTATGGGAGCAGACAACGTAGACGAGCTTGAGAAAGAATACAACTTCCAAGTTCAGCGCTATGAAGCAGCTCAAGTAGGAGGTGTTATGCAGACAGTAAGTCATTCTACAAGCCAAAGAAAAAAAAACATGTTTTTTTAATCTAGCAACAGACAGAGAACGGTAAGGCAGTTGCAGTACTTCCGACGGTGGATCGTGAAGGCCGTTTGTACGACTATGCTCTCTCCAGAGATTCAGACCCGGGGAAAGTAAAAGGAAAACAGCGATTCAAAGGCACACACGACCCGGTCACAGGCGAAAGACTGAAATACGGTACATCAGATGATAACATGTCACTGGTGGACATGATACGACAAGAAAAAGCGGGTAGCAGGTTGGCAACCAACATGGATCTTGAATTCGCAAATCGTATCATGACAGATGCCACTTTTGAGGTAAACAAAAGTGTTGCGCCGTCACACATCTCACTTCTTTTTTTTTTCTTTGTCTGTAGAACAATCTTGATTATATGGATGAAAAGGCAGATACAATGGCAGCAAAGAAAGGTTTATCTGAGGAACAGAAAATGCGACATGCTGTGAATGGCAAGCGTTGTTTTTTTTCTTTTAATGAAAGAATAGCTTATGATTTTTTTTCTTTTTAGATTACAAGCGTACTCAGCAGGCACTTGAAAAGTGTCGATTTTGTTATCACGAGTCGGAGCCACCTCAATGTGCTATGATTTCTTTGGGAACACAAACGTATTTGGCGTTACCTAACGTTCAAGAACTTACGCCAGGCCATTGTTTGATCGTGCCACTTCAACATGTGACGTCAATGCTTGAATGTGATGATGATGTTTGGCAGGAAGTGAGGGTGGGTCTCAATCTTGGGTTGAAGAAAGTAACTCATTTCTTTGTGCAGAATTTTCAAAAATGCTTGTTACAAATGTTTAACGAACAAGGATGCGGCGTCGTTTTTATGGAAACTGTGACCAATATAAGAAGTCACCGGCATACGGCCATTGAAGCTATTCCTATCCCGTATCACGTTTACGACGATTCACCGGCGTATTTTAAAGTAAGTTGCATGACTAAAAAAAAAGGGCGACGGAAGAGCTTAGTCCCGAATGACAGGAAGCCATTATGGGTATCGAAGAGGAATGGACACAGCACAAAAAGCTCATTGAGACTACGAGTCGGGGTTTCCGGCATTCGATGGTGAAGAATTTACCATACTTCCACGTGTGGTGCGGACTTGACCAAGGGTACGGACACGTTATCGAAAACGGCAAGGAGTTTCCCTACTGGTTTGGCAAAGAGGTGATTGCGGGTATGCTCGATATTGGACCTGAACGCTGGCGTCGGCCAAAGTACCATCATCCGAGCGAGAATCGCACTCGGCAACAGGCGTTTTTAAAATCGTGGGAGAAATGGGATTGGACTAGTGCATTGGATGCATCCTAGAAAGAATGCTTCAACGTTTATCCGAACTAAAAAAAATCCATCATATGATTTAAATGTCAGTGTGGCTGATCTAATCTAAGATAATGGACGTGGCGAATGACAGATACTATCCAATTTTATTCTGTGCGATAAAGATAATAATAATAAAGAAGAAGAAAAAAGAGAGAGAGCTGGGCGACAGAGAAAGTGTGTGTGTGTGTGTGTGTGTGTGTGTGTGTGTGTGCGGGATAACAGAACAACAACAACAAAAGTAAAGAAGGAAAACATAATAAATAAATAAAAAGAAAGAAAATCGGGTATATACACAAAATAGAAAAAGAGTGATGAAATGAAAGAAAGGATGCAAACACTAAAAGAAGAAAAAAAAAGAATTTTTTTGTTTCATAAGTCTAATAACATAAAGAAGAGAGAGTCGGTGTGGGGTTTTTTTGAGGGGCGTCCGGCACCAGTGACGTTAACATATAGAGAAGAGATTGTCTTGTTTCATAGGGACATAGGTGACTTTTGAGTAAAGAGGGACGGTCATATCGGTGGTTGCCATGAGGAGGGAGGATTGAGTGATGTCGTCTTCTTTTCGTTCATAAGGATGATATCTTTTCTTTCGAGGAGGCTGGACGGGTTTGCTGGCATCAGATGCTTCGTCGTCTTCATCTTCATTTTCTTCTTCGGGGCGTGGTTTACTATGTGATGATTTGGTGTGTTTGCGAAGGGAACGTGAATGAAAGTAAGCTTTACCACAGCCAGCGGCTGGGCAGATGTAGGGTCGAACGTTGGAATGGGTTTTGATATGGGTGCTGAGCGAGTCAGGGCGAGAGAAGCGCTTGTTGCAACCTTGGACAGTGCAGGCAAAGGGTCTTTCGCCGGTGTGGGTTCGCATATGGTTATGCATCTTGTGGCGTTTCATAAAAGGTTTCTTGTTACGAGGGCAACCAAGCCAATCACAATAATAAGCTGGTTTTCCACTACCAATGTGAGCGTCACGAAGATGCGTTGTCAGTTGATCTAGAGTAGGTGCCTGGAAATGGCAACCAACCCAACGGCAGGGATAAGTCTCCACTTCTTCTTCGTCATCTGTTCCAAATCGTTTTCCTATGGTTGCTATGAGTTACCCGTAATTGTGATTGGGAGAAAATGTCTTACCTGACTTCATCATACGAGCTGCTCTTTCCTTTTCGAGCTCGAGGACTCGTTCGATCAGCTGTGCGCGTGACATCTGACTCAACGGGATAGAAGCCGATGTCAATGAAAATGGAGAGCTGTTATTCGCTTCATCATCTTCATCTTCTTCTTGTGGGTTGGGCCACCATGTCATTTGACCATCCCCAGTGGTTGGGCCGTCCTGTTATAACGATGATTTTTAATGAGCGCTCAAAAGTTAAATTAAAGTAGAGATTTTCCGTACCACTGTCCATTTGGGATCATCCGACATTGTGTTGGGAATGGCAAGACTGTTGTACACGGGCGTTGTGGAATGCATCATCCAATGGTTAGGTTCAGTGTAGATGGCGTCGACCAACTGAGGTGAGGCATCGGTTAAAGGATACTGATTCAAGTCAGGTGTTCGCATGCCAATCGATGAAGCTTCGGAAAGAGAAAGAGCGTCGTAGCGGGTTTGATTGTTCATCCATTGCATTGATGAATGACCCACGGTTAATGCTTGATCTTCGAGCATGCCATAAGCAGGTGAGTCAACGGTAGAGACGGGTGTTGTCAAGGTAGAGGAGGAAGAGGAGGAGGAAGAAATGGAAGCTGGATCAAAGAATATAAGTTTACTGATGGAAATAATAAATGTTCTATTTACCTTTCATCCAGGGACGTTCGACAGTCGAAATGAATGTATCGGAGTGATCGAGGGGAGGGGGACTTGGTGATGGATAGATACCATTACCAATAAAAGTGGCCATAGGAGTTGTAGGAGGGGGCGTAGAAGTGGTATGGATAGAGAGTTGTTCTTTTTGCATTGAGACCATAGTGAGTTGCTTTTTGGCTATTGAGCGGGGTTATAAAGTGTGAATTTCGAATAAAAAAGAGTAGGGTGATCGACCGGGGAGGACTGTTGTACGTACAGATAACAAAGAAACGATAGGAGGAGTATATAATATAAAGAAAAAAAGTGAAGCAGCGCTTGTAAGTAGCTGAAGATGGGGTATATCGACTACACAATCGCAGTTAAGAGAAAGAAGAAGACAAGTGAGTCAGCAGGTGTAATTATAAGATGATTTCGAAATTCATCACCCGATTCCGGTGTCGGCTTTCATTTCTCTCTTTTGGCTCTCCACAATCATGTCATGATAATACTTTGGCGTCATATTTTTTTCTTTCCCCGCAACCCATAACCAGCCAGTAACCCAAAAAAAAGATAGAAGAAAGGGAAAAGAGAGTTAGCTTACCCAAATTGATTTTTGTCCGTAAAGAACTTTGATTTCTGTCAAGAAGCAGTAGTAATGGACAAGAAGTCAATAAATAAGAAAAGGCAAGGAAGGAACTCGGTATTGGTAGATGAATCAATCATTATATAGTGAAATCAATTTCCAGAGCATGATAAAATTGTCATCCAAAAAAAGAGATTGTGTGTTACTAAACAAAAACCATGCAATTCACTCGCATTGTCTCTTGCATTCAGAATACTCTATCGATGTACAACCAACGATCGTCCCACACATTTCAACATGGTCAAAACGTCATTCTTTCGCTCTTCTTTTCTTCTTCTATGGATGATGTGATAACTCCATTTTACATCACATGTTGTCATTTTCCCTTACCCAAAAATATAATTCTCTAAGAATTCACATGTGTATGTGTCGATCAACCAATGACTTGTCAGCCCACAGACTTAACAATCCCTCACATGATAACATGCCACGCGATATTCCTCTACCACTATTCTCTTCCGAAAATCAACACACAAAATAAAAAATAACGATACCATTTTGAAAAAGGGAAAGAGCCGAACTATTACACATACCACATGGATTTGCTTCTTTTGCGCTCAGACCCTTTACAAGTTAATCAAATCTCCAATCACTTTACTCAATCAATCAAGAATCTATTGAGATAACCTGACAAGTAAATATTTGTTCCGCTTAGAATCACCTTTGTCCTACAAAACCAAAGTTTCAATCTTGACCAATCTTAATACGTACATGCGGAGACTGATCAGCATGAACAGACAACCCATATCCATAGCAACAATAAAAAGAATAAAAAAATGATCATGCCCTTCTTGCAGCTTACCATGAAATGACTTGGGTGCTTTTTTTATATTACCACGTGTCATCCCAAGTTTGGACGACGCCGAGACAAATGGCTCGTTCATCCGGCTGGAAAAGAAAATTTTCAAAGATCATTCGATCCGGGAAGTTCCCCCCAGTCATTTCCCTCCGCATCGTTACGCAGATTCAAAAGACCCCCCGACTTTGTCTCTCCCCCCCCTTTTCCTTCCCTATCACGTCTAACTACAAACACAGACACGACCGGCTGATTCGCTATACTTCTCTTCTTCCATGATGAGCGAAACTTTTATATTTTATTTTTATAACAAAGCAACAGAGTCCTGTCCTGTTCCTTATGATCCACGGATTTTACTCCTACTTTTTCCCTTTTTACAAAGCAGAAGCACCAGTAATAATGTCAACTAGAAAAGCATGTTAGATAAACCCCGCATTTTTATGCATGTCAAATACGTACTCAATTCGTTGGTAATAACGGCTTGACGACCACGGTTGTAGGTCATGGTAAGCTTGGTGATCATCTCACCAGCGTTCTTGGTGGCGTTCTCCATAGCAGCACGCTTGGCACACATCTCAGCAGCATGACCTTCAACCAAAGCCCAGTAGATAGAGTTGGCGAAGTTGAATTCCTGCAAGTTGGCGAGAACATCGTCCTCAATTTCGTAAGCAGCAAAGTTGGGAGAAGCCTTGAAGGTCTCCTCAGAGAACACGGGAATAGTCTCAGCTTCGTACGAGATGACGGAAACGAACTTGTTGTAGACAATGTTGGCGCTGTCAAACTCGATACCCTGAGCCTTGATCACGTCGACGATGGAGCTAGCCTCGGCAAAGGTAGGGACATCCTTACCGATCTGGTTGAAAGTGACAGCCAGGTTGTTACGGTAAGTACGGCTCAACTGGGCCTTGGGCTTATCACCAAGGACAATCAACTGAGACTCGGGCTTGCTCTCAATAGCGCGACGGGTGGCTTTGGAAACACTGCTGTGAATACCACCGCAAAGACCACGATCAGAAGAAGCAGCAACGAACAAAGTCTTGCTATCGTCAGCAACCTTGGTCTCAGCACTCTGGAAAAGAGCTGAGGGAAGCAATACATCAGCCATCCCATCCTCCTTCTCTTGTATCCTACTTACAGTTGGAAGCAGCACCAAAAGCACGAGCGGCCTCCATGCTACGTTGAGCCTTGTTCACCTTGGTGGAGGCAATCATTTTCATGGACTTGGTAATCTTTTCGATGTTGGAAACAGACTTCAAGCGTTGCTGAACTAATCAAATGGAAATTATTAAAAAACGCGTCCATTATCGTAAAACACACACTCCCTCCCGAGCATTACCTTCTTTCAAGGTAGCCATGTTACGGGCCTGAACACCATTGCTAGGAACGAGATGAGTAACAATAAAAATAACGACTTATTTTTCCATCCGTGAACGCGGTGTGTTTCCGACAATTAAGAAACGTGCGGATGGGCAAAAAAGAAGAGAAAACGAGATTGCTCTTCCAATCGCGCGTGAATTCTTTACCTCAAGGGAGCGACGGCAGGGCGGACGGCAATGCGAGAGGCGGTGAACATCATCCTTTGGTTTCCTCGGTCTCAAAAAAGAAGGGCTTTAAGGACGGCGCAATTATTTTTTGACAAAAAATTGCTAGGGGCCTGTGACCATTCTCCAAGTCACGCATAGGATGACGTAGCTTCTATCTCTGCCTTTTTTCCTCCCTCCTCCACCCTTTTCCTTTTCTCTCGAGACGTAGGATCAAAACAACTAACCTCTTTGTCTAGCATAGTATGCTTCTCAGTAGTACAAACAACGTTGCAAATTGACGTTTGGGAAACTTGTCATATAAGCATAGTACAAACTAAGCAGAAGTTTCATTAATAGACAGTTTGCCTTTTAGGAGCACAAAAGTACAGATTCATGAGGTTGTTACATACTTGATGTAAACATTTGTGCCACCATGATCTGAATCAGGAACAGGGAAATGGCAAATGGTATGATAGGCAATAAGGATAATGTAGCCTTGGTTTCCTAGATATTCACAGTAGACATGGTACAATCAAAGATGAAACATAACAGGGAAGTCATTTTGTTCGTTATCAGGCTATCCGTCACACGTCATGCCGATGATTAAGGGACAGAACGAGGTAGAATGTGGAGTAATTTGTCCTAGCTATCCTCTATTGGGAAAGTAAGGCAATGTCATATAAACCTAACAAGTAGGTTTGATAGAGGAGATACTCGGCTTGAAGCGCAAATGAACCTGTATTTGATCTGATTTCATCCAAACCTTGATAGCTATCACAAAAGGCATAGTGGTCTGATTACTGCTTTCTGTTTTTCCCAGGAGTTGGTCCCGCCGTCATTCCGCCGGCTTAAACTCGTGTTTTCCCTTT
The DNA here is from genome assembly GCA_000697055.1 of Saksenaea vasiformis B4078. Lineage (NCBI taxonomy): Eukaryota > Fungi > Mucoromycota > Mucoromycetes > Mucorales > Saksenaeaceae > Saksenaea > Saksenaea vasiformis. The sequence continues at coordinate 3,596 of JNDT01002390.1, read as the reverse complement.
TCTCTCCTTTTCCATGATTGGCTCCACACATTGAACCTGCAGCCGGTCGACGCTCTAGGTTAAAGTTCATCTTAATCATGAACGAGCATCACCTAAGAATGGAACTGTGATCACTGATTCATCTCGAATGAGCTAAAGAACAGTTTCAAGATTCTGCACAAATAAGTCGGATATTTTATTTTTGTTTGCTGACAAAGTTAATGAAATTGCATGCGCTCTTTTCCCTGAAATATCAAGATCCTTTCAGGATTCTCAACCCACTTTTACGTAATCCATACTATCTAAACTGACAACTAGTGCGTGCATATCTCGCTTTATAAATCTCTCACATTGAGTATCGTTTTCATAAGAATGATTAGGCGGACGCTTCGTAGTCGGTTAAATCTATTGCCGTAAGTGGTGTTATGCTCAGCATGATCGTATCTTGGATCATCTTATCGATATCTCATGAGGCGCTTGCACCATAAATAAATTTATTAAACTAAAATGCTGCAGGAACCACAAGGACCAAATGCCTCCTAAGTTCGTGGATAGAAACGTAATATCGAATTCAGTCATAACAACCATAAAAAAGGATGTCTGCTTGGGAACTACCGTTATCCGCAAACCACGTTCATGTTACTGTTTGCTCGCTCTTTAGTAGACAAGATTGGAACGGCTCATTGTCTTTTCATATGATCGGTGATAAAATTGAGTAGGAGTTCTCCTAACGGTTTCTATAGATGACGCTGCCTCTAACTACCTCGTGCAAGCAATGATTAGTATCCTGTCTCAAAATCGCGTCGACTTCTTGCGAGAAAATTTATTAAGCTGTATTCGACCTGTACGACTTATCTACTCAAGCTGCATTCTAAATGTGATGCATCGATATCTTTTTTACATATCCAAAAGTCTCTATACACTGTCCACCAACATCCATTAGTGTATAATTTTAGAATCATATAGCATTCGCATCTACCATTATTATGTGCTCACAGGGCCATATCAATGTAGATCGTTTACCGACCGGAACAATAATCGAACTGGAACGCTTAAGGACCATAAGTTACTGAATCCGCAAAAGCGTGAAGCTTCAGCTGTAGGCTGCAGCATCTGTTATTGATTGTATGACTCCCGATATTGCTACACCTGCAGCCTCAGAAGACAAAAGCCTGAAAGAGGTCGCGCATAAAAGAAACTGGACTTTTGGCATCAGGCAAACGGTAACCAAGGCATCATAAGTATGCACACAACACCTTACATGCTTTATTTCTGTGGGTAAACGGGCAGAATGAGAAAAATTCGTTCAGTTGTAGTCGGATAATCATTTTTACGTGGGTGCAGCTGATGGTCCTGCGACGGTTCTCTTTGGTCAACAGACAAAACGATCACGCCGGAACCACTTTGCTCATTTGCATGGAAAACGACTCCGATTCCTTGACAAGCCTCGTTGATCGGTCTGCAGCAGAGCTTGCTCAACGACTTTGTGTTGATCAGAACACGTCGTCATCAGTCAGTTGACATTCATTGCAGGACCTCGCTGATCCTCTATGTAGGTAAGAGAATGGGAGCAAACTATTATGCAGCAAACGAAACGTATGGAAGACACGGCAACAAAGGCTGTCGAGGTACTAAAGAGAACACTAAGCGTTCACACGCTCGCATCAATTTTTAATAAAAGTCGTTTGTAGATACGCACCGAGACGGAAGCTGTTCAAGAAATGTTGAAGTCTTTACGCGACAATGAAGAACAACTACGACAGACATTTGCAAAAATTGATCGACTAGAAGTAGGTGCTATCTGTTCGTTTATTTTTTTTTTTTTTCATCTTATCTTTTCATCTTCTTGCAAGGCTGTTGTTGAGACCGTCAAGGATACGTATAATAAAGTGGCTCAAAGTGTAGAAGGAATGGAAAGAGCTGTAGCCAATAGCAAACCACAAGCATCTTTTATCCGACTGGTAAGCAAAAATGACCCACATTTGATATCATAATTTATCATTTTCTAGTCGTCGCGGTCATCCATACCGGAGATCGTCCAACCCTATTTTCCCCCTCCACAACCCGTTGATATCTACCGGACGCAGAAACTTTTTCTAGAATGAGCAATGTATATGTGGGGCAAACCTTAATTCTGATACGTTGAAACTGCTGTTGTATGTTGAATGAATCTGTTTATTTTGCAATGGAATGTTTTTTTTTAGTCAATTTCTATGACTGGGACTCTAAACCTTTATCATCCACCTGTGATGATAGAGGCGAGGGAGGATAGCCTTGTGGCATCATCACTGATAAAGAGGGTGATGGCATAACTGGATGTGGTGAAGGATAGTTGTAGGCGAACATGGGCCCACCTGTTGTTTGACTGTACTGAGGAAATGGTTGTGGTAGATTTGTATACGGAAAGATTGGGAGATAACCACCAGCATTGTATGGTAGTACGTAGCCTAAATCGAAAAAGCGTATTTAATTCTCTCCCTTTTTCGCACATCTACTTACCATTATAGCCATTGGACCCTACTTCTCGTCCTCGTCGTCCACTTTTCTTTCTTATTAGTACTTTGTTACAACATAAAATGATTTACTTTTGATAATGGCGCCAAGTTGCTAAAGGATCGCCACGTACAGGTACTCCACCTGGACCAGATACTTGAGCAGCTTGCAACCCCTTAGGACCTTTTACCAAATCATATTCCACCTAGAGTATGAACGAATAAGTCACAATCATCTCAAGTGGGTTCGTTCCGTATTTACTTCTTCTCCCTGCAATGAGTATTTTAGCCTCCTTGGCATTCCTTATCCTTGGCACTTTACCTCGCCTAAACTTTTAAATCCTCCATTGTTACAGATAGCTGTATGATGAACAAACACTTCTACATTGAAGAAGATGATTGACATTACGATCCTCCATTGGCTCATTTCAAACCTTCTTTATTCAAGGGATCAGAAGGAATTATAAAACCATATCCTTTGATCGAATTAAAAAACTTGACTTGACCTGTTCTACGTCCTGATCTCGACATGTGCAATAAACTCTGACATGTCAAATGAGCTATGTTGCCCCGAATAGCACCGAAACTTACTTTTTAGGAAAAGAGGGTAAGGAAGAGAAAGAGAGTAAGAAAAAGAAAAAGAAAAAAAAAAGACAAGATAAAATAGAACACGACGCATAAAACCGAGACATGCTTAGGGTTGTTAGGCTAACGAAAAAGAAAGACCGCTTTCTCCTTTTGTTTTCTCATAGGTATCAAGGCATGGAGCAAAACCAATGCAAGAATGAACCATTGTTAAAGAAAAAGAAAAAAAGAAGAAAATAGAGACGATCTTGGCCCATGCTTCAGGAGTGCATCAATGGTTGTGCAAGATCATCTGTTGCTATTTCTAAATATATAATCGACAATGCTTCTACATCTGAAAAAGAAGACTAGCGTTAGTGTCCTATTCTGGATTTTGCCTCCTTTGCTTGCCTTACAGCCCTTTGCTGTGGTCAAAGAACTACTCAATCGCCACGTAGGATCAAAAGGCAATCCAAAGGAATCACACATGAGAGTACATACCCGAAGATGTAAGCATGGGGTAGGCTTTATCCGAGGACACCCACCCCAATGGCTTTCTAC
>JNDT01002389.1:0-62153 GCA_000697055.1 Saksenaea vasiformis B4078 | reverse complement strand
GACTTGAAGCGATACATCGTCTGGCAATCTGTTGCGGGAGATGAGCGATACTGAGTGTGTGTGTGTGTGTGACAACGTTTACGTACTTTGAGTGTGGGCATAAAGCACCAACACGGCCAAGACGGTTCGGGACAGCGGTCATGCAGCCTAAACGGCATACAAAAAAGAAATGAGTGATCCTGGATATGTAATAAAAAGTTGACATCCGTACCGGGGATGTTTGTACCAACAGAGCCAAAGAAGAAGAAGAAGAAGAAGAAGAAAAAATGAAAAAGTAGTGCTCGCTTTAAGTATGCATCACTTTCCGTTATCTATTACATCTCATTTTTGTGTGAGATAAAGAACACCGTACATTTCACACACTCTTTGCATGAAATAAAAAAAATTCGATCACTGATTGATCGTTTGCACGAGACAATGGTATCCTATCTCGAACACCAGATATCGAGCCCTATCTTTATCACGTCATTTGCACGAGGCAATGAATTCCTGTCTCTGCCTTAGATAATGGAAAGCTATCAATGACACAAACGTAACGTGGAAGAGTATGATACGAAACTCACAGCATCGGATAAACGTAAAAATACGTGCTCCAAGACGCAGAGTTTATCTGGAAGTAACGTCAAATATCTTCGAATAGACGCAAATGGGTATTCAAAATCCAGTAGTTTTCCCACTAGGAAACAGAGACACAAACTGTTTGATACGGCACCAATGCTTTAAGGAATTGGAAACATGCCTATATTTTTCTTTAACTTCCACATTACAACAACTGATGTGGGGTCTGTACGTTATATATTCTTTTTTAGTTTCAGCGTGTTTCCTTCAAAAGGAATAAACAGTAATAGTGGCGTCGATCTGATCTTCCTAGATCGGCAACTGGAGTAATAAAATAACCGAGCTGATGCGTGTTACTCATCATCAGTAGAGAATTAATACATCATGTATTCTATTTCTGTGGAATGCAAATGATAAAATAAGTGACAAATAGAACATACGAAATCTTTGTTCTTTCCACATGACCGCGTAAAGATGAAACACGGAACTATGAATATTCCGTCTAGTCTTTTAGAAGGTAGACTATCTAGCGAGGTTACGCTGTCAAGCACACATGGCTTTGTTGCTTGCACGAAGATCTAAATTAGATGCTTCACGTGGTAATTAACAAAAACAAATACAGATATTTGCAAGCGTTCTAAAACTTGTATCATCCTGTTTGCTCAAGAGAATTTTTTACTAGTAGTTGTATATATTACTATCGTGGCAAAAACTGGACAGTGAAGTGATTGATTGAATTTCTGTCTATGATATAGCGGATAGCACTTTGCTTTCTCGGGCCGCGGTATTAACTAACGCAAGTATAGTTATTTGGCTTAGTGTAATTTGCAAGAAACGAAAAGAGCAACTTACCGCTGATAGATTTTGAACTGATTTGGTTAAACGGTGTGTCACTCTCAATGTCGTCTTTGCACTGTGATGATGCATTATGAGAGACGAAAAAGGAGGGACAACATGAGCGGGAAAGGGCGTAGAGAGTGCCATCTTACAGGTCTGGCCCGAAGAAGAAGGATAGGAGTTCTTTTTTTTTTTTGGCTTAAGGAGTACTACGGTGTACGTGTAACAAACAATGGGTGGTCTTGGGTAAAGTTTTTTGTAGAATGAAAGCTCCCTTACTTCTGTTCCCCATGTAAATATGGAAACATGGAGGACAATCTTACCTTCTTATAGAAAAAGACAAAAAAAGGGGGGAGGGTCATTTCTTCAATCTATAAAATAGACCTGAACTTTCTTATTATCTCTTCGTTTTTGCATTTGTTCATACCACACCAAACATGAATTTCAAGTCCTTTGCTGTTGCTCTTTCTCTGATTTTGGCGATAACAGCGCAATCGACCGAAGCCGCCCCGACTCCACAACCAATCCGATGCGTAGAAGACCGCACACCATTCTGTACTGGTGGATAAAGAAAAAGGCGAAGACATCTTACAGACCGATTATTCTTACTAAGAGCGCATACACCTTATACTGATCCTTTGTATCGAAAACTGTATACTATTATTTTACACATGAATGAAAGACAAATAAAAATCACCTGCGTCTGTTCGTGGCTGATATCATAGGTATTCGAAGATCATCTGCTCCAATTTGAAAGTGAATTTAGCGTATGAGCTACATGAAGTCTCCTCAATCTTGTCCGATGTCAAATGTAAAATATACCTTTTGCGAGTAGTAGTCCATGTTCCCCAGGCAGGATTTTTTTTTGATCGCCTTACTCGTGTCGCTCTTGTGATGGGAGAATAAGTAATTAGTGAGCTCATTCTTAGCGAACAAGTAATCTTTTTAGTGTAAAATTTTATATTATGTCGATCTTTTTCCTTTCTTGTCTCCCGCCTGGAAATAGTATCCCGCAATCGTAAAGCTTTACGCGCAGAATACATGCTACTAGGCGCCTCTAGTGTTTATTATAATATATTCCAAGGGAATGTAAATCATACAGGATTGAGGTATCATTTAACGAAGAGATCTGATATTGTACGAAATGTCAGGAATCGATGACACAATCGTTATGTACGGATATAGTTTACAACCACAGGAGGTTAATATACTATTCGGTCACGACAAGCAGTCTTGGAGCCAACGTATATGACGGACCCAACAAAAACATTCCCCGAAAAAGTAGTCTGCTCATTCTACCTTATCCTGAAAAGCAAATGAAGTTCGATGCTGATAACGTACGAAAACCATCTTTTACATGGGCTACGGAGACCGTGCGTATCGTGCTGAAAACCGTGCTGCAGCAGTATGAATGTAATAAATATACTACTTCGGGCCAAGCTTCATAAATTACCTCCAATGACTAGCTGCAGACTCCACTCCCACTCAACTATGTTTAGCAATTACTCCTGAGCAATATCATCAGAACGATAACTTTCCATGCGATTGATATCCCGAGACATTGTTAAGGAAACCTTTGGATACACACAAAATTTTTTAGTAACACTAAACGGCAAGATCCTGTGTGTCTCGACCACAAATTTATTGTATGACTGGTTACAGGAGTCAATCCACCTCGAGGATGTATTAGATTCGGAAAATCGTTTACACTGGTAATGCTATCAACAATTGCCGCGGTGAAAATAGAAGGTGACCGAACTTCCCACCCCTGGCATTGGCATTGTGAAAGGAAACACGCTATCTATTGGTTCTTTGACAGTCCTGCGCTGGCTAGATTGTCCCTGACGGTAGGACCAGATTTGAAGTCCAGACCATAGCAGACAAAGAGTTTGTTTTCACCCCTTAAGTTTACTGACAGATATGAACCTATCGCGTTGCACAAATCTACTTTACAAAAGATGATGTAACGATAGCGGAATAACGTTATTCATTAAAACAGCTAACATGGGATTCTATAACGTGCGTCCTTGGTTACATAAGCGTCGCAATCGATGGTACAAATCGTCACATGGGCCTATAAAAAGGCATCCAGCATAAACAACGTCATCTTTATGTGCAACTCTTTTACGCCAGATCAAGAGGAACTCTATATGGAATACGTGCTCACTTGAACAATACCATAAAGACTTCCTTCTTGGAAGACGTGCTATTTCGACGTTTCTATTCGTTCGCCTATAAATCATATTGATACCAACAACACAAAATCAATTGAACTGGGCTAACAAAACAGAAGGAAACAAGATGATTGCTCTTGTCATTTTATCCAGGTGCCTTATTTCTTCCTTTATTATCCTATCCGAGGATTTTGTGTCCCTCGCTCAACTAGAGCGAGCTCTATGTCGACTATTCTGTGTATTTTTGTTAGACTGCATGAAGTCCAGCACATGGAGATAGTACCATTTCTAGAAGTGAAGTCTATTGTCTCGGTTGCAAAAAGGGACAGGGTCTTAAGTGATTCCCGGGGATCGGGTTGTAAATGGAAGGATTTAAAGTCTAATCAGTGTGAAGACCACCATTTTGGTTCTAGACGCATCATAGCTCAGATATAGGGCGTATTTTCTATATCAAGATGGCTTGCATTAAAGAGACACAGCCCTTGATCGCAATAAAGCTTATCACCACAGATTAATCCCCTCAACCCAGAAAAGTACCTGTGCTTGTTGTCCCAGCGGGAATGAAAGCTGTCATCTTTGTCAGTGAATGCGTAACCCAAATCCATCATTCGTTCCTATCGAGATCTTGCGATTCTACCCACCTATAAAATTCTCTGTGCAGGAAAGGTCAAATCCCTATCTTCTTCGTCTTCTGCTGCCTCCTTAGGACGGAGGAAATACGGAAGCTGAGGACCTGGATAATGAATCCCTTGGCTTTCTCATCGACCTATTTGTTACCGATGCACCTATAGACCATCAGACGAAGGATTATTGCCGTGATCGAGTCGCGAATATGCGATTGTTATCTCATCTTCCCTGTTCGAGGAAGGAAAGTATATCATTGTGCTGAAAGCTGTGCTTTTGTCCTTGTAAGTACGTCTACGCGGTGTCATTTCCTCTAGGAAGCTGACTAGCCGTCTCTTCCTTCTACTAAGTTTTGAGTAAATGACTCTTAGTGCGGGATTATTTAGCGCCTTAAACATTTGCAAGTTCTCGTGGAAAGCTTCACACCTTCTTTCGCTATCCTTTTAGCTTCGTGCTTCCACAACGAAAATAATCATTTCAATGAGTCTCCTGTCTTAAAATTCCGTAATGACTAACAGCACAGAGCGAATTGGAAGGTGTAAAGCAGAAAAAGAATAGGTAATTATTTCGAGAATAAGTACCGTATTCCGATAAGTGCGACATTTAGATTGCAATGGTCGAGGCAGACGGGGTTTCAACTATCGGGTACACGGCACCGTTCAGGCTATCGGAAATCAAGGAAGATCCAGAACTGCTTTTTTCCCACATAGCTAAACTTGGCTGAATTTGTACCTTTCTTGTAGAACCCGATGCATGAATGCTTAAACGGTAACAATTGCAAAGAAAAATAATTGTTGTTCTGATCGTTTAAATTCCAACAATTTTGCGTAAGTTCCTTATGCATGCACTCGTTCAAAGTATTCATTTGAACATATCCTTATTAGGCCACTAATTTTGCCTTGCCTTCTTTTTGCTATGGGTGGTTCCCACATGGCGTTACAAAGCCAACTGACGGCGAATGACAGGTACACGTTTTTTTGAAACTGCGAATTTTGTTTGTCCGGCGTCCGGTGTCATGTATCAGGTTGGGACTCTCGCTCAGTGGACTCTGACTATATCTTCCCGAATCCGAATATTTGATGTTAAGGATGCCAACGAGGCATCTGCCAGAACAATAGCTTACCCTAAAAATTACCTGTAAATTACCATGTCGCAAACATCTGATATAGACGGTAAAAAGCGCAGAAAAAAAGCATCACGAGCTTGTTCTCACTGTCAAAAGGTGAATATAAAGCGTACAGCATATGGCGTTCATCCTCACATTAATTGATTTTACAGGCTCATTTAACATGCGACGATTGTAAGTTCCGATGTCTTCAATAAGAGGGATGAATAGTGACCTATACATTTCTTAAGCTCGTCCATGTCAAAGGTGTATCAAACGTGGATTGCAAAATACATGTGCTGATGGCGCAAGGAAGAAAGCTAAATATTTACAGGACGATGAATATGGTACTTGACCAACGGGCAATCCATAGATATTCATATTGCGATAGATGACAAACCTCAGCCTCCACCATTTTCTTTCGAACAGGATTTTAGCGTCTGTAAGTACGGCATGGAGTCTAAAATGTGTGTGTCAAATAACGATTTATATAAGCGCCTAGTATCGATCAATCATTGCTGATGAATTTGGCTGGAAATCATGGTTTTGGATCTGAATCAGCGAACATGGAATATGGGATGTTATCCAATATGCTACAAAGCGGTGATATCGATCAAAAGCCCTCCCAGGAGTATACGCAAAATACGTTCGGCTCCGATCTTGTCTTTCCACCATGGACAACAGATACTGTTCTTGACACACTTCGACAAGTTTCCAATACTCAATCGAGCACAACGTCGACGCACGCCGGCATTCCCGGCTTGCAACAACAACATCCTCCTGCTTTAGAACAACCAACTAGCACGCCAATCACCCAGCAGTCTTCAACCCCCGGACAGCACACGTTATCCTATCCATCGCAGTACGACACAGCTGGAGAGACGAGGAGGACAGAAGAGGCGAGTAGCACAGTGCACAAAATAGTAAAACGGCGGAAAGGCATTGGAAATTCGCCAGATGAGATTTATGCCAGAGTAAAGAAGCCGTATAATCATGCAGAAGGGTATCACTATCTGATACAACACGTAAAGCAAAGGTATGTCGTTATCGGATAACGACAAACGTTAATTGGGCTATAGGATGGGCCGTCAGGATCTGATGCGGATTAGTCGTGCGCTTGCATTATTCCGTCCTTCGTTTATTTCAATGGTTGCCAATCTCACTGAGGAAGATTTGACATACATGGAGAAGTGTGTACAACGTACACTTTTGGTAAAGACAGCTACACACCATGGTTCAACGCGGCTCAGCACGGTGTAGGAATTTGAAAAGCTAATCAGCTTTTCGGGAACGCCCACAGTGGTATGGCGAAGGACAGGAGAAATCGTGCTTGTAGGCAAAGAATTTTCCCTGTTGACACAATGGAGCAAGGAAGCCTTGCTCGGGAAGAAAACTTATATTTACGAGGTATGCTATCTATGGATCACCCATCGTATATCTAATTAGGGGGCTTTTAAAGCTTATGGATAACGGATCAGTGGTCGAATACTGGGAAAAGTACTCGATGCATGCGTTTGATTCGGCCGAATCAGCTGTTTTCATGTCCGTCATTCTCATGAGCCCAACATACAGACCTGTGCCCTGCAGTTTCTGCTTTACTATCAAACGCGATATTTTCGATCTCCCGAGCGTAGTAGTAGGCAATGTAAGTTGTCAAATTATGTTGCATGAAGCGATTCTCATCCTCTCTGTTAGTTTCTTCCCATATTGAGTGCCAGTACCACTAGATAACGACCAAATATTCACCAAGTTGCATCATCCTAATTTCATTCACATGCACCACACAAATACAAGATAATAATACTAGTCATGTACTTTTTTCTGATGCATTGGGTCACGTTGAATATTAACCAAGAGAAAGAAAAAGGCGTGGGAGAAAAACTGAGACAGCACACTGCACCCAGGGAAGCGTAGACTGTGATGGGCTCTCATGATAGCCTCAAGCAGGCCGTTCAAATTTCCCATACGGAAGTCCTGCTAATTTGAACTATCGCTGCCACATTTAGTGCGCCAGACACAATGGTGATCATCGCCAGTGGATAGAAATTATTCTTCACGTATGAAGTAAACATACATTAGAGAAGTCTGCAATGAGAATCTCAACAACCCGCAGCAACTTGGCCTTCCGGTACATACACAGACATGTTTCACTCTGGAGCTTCTATGAAAATGTGCCAACCGTTGATGCAACTAGCAAATGTAAATACATGTTCAGTTCTGGCGTTGGTTTTGCAAACAAATCGCTCAGCCTTAACGATACTATCTCGAGCATTGACTTGATAAATGGGCGACAGTTTCTAATAATCTTCTTCATTTGGCCCCAAGACGTTCTTGCAACGTGGAAAACGATCTTTCATCTAAACTTACGGACAAGCGATATTGCTGTTGTACACTGGTGTGACGCTTCCACGGCGGTTTATGGCTCTTGCCCTTTAATAAAAAGAAACGCTAAGTCAAGGGTGATTGCTTGACTATCTTTTCTATCATGCTTTCTTAGAATGATTCGGGAACTATTGTGGGTGTATTCAACTCTTTTCTCAAGCATAGTCGAGGGATTACGTTGTGCTCAAATATAACTTATCCTGTGGCGTCCTATCGAGCGTACGCAGTAAGCTTATTATAATACATGCATATGATACATGCAGCCATTTGGCAATAGCTAACCTCTACTCGGCCTATAATCCATCTCTTGCAAAATTATTAGGCTTAATAAGAAGAGGCCAAAGAGGGATCACGTGGATCTTTACTGGGCAAGAGGACTGCGAATGGGCTCTACGAAGCAAAACACGGGAAGGTTCACACACGAAAGAGATCATTGCGCAATTCTCCTTTCAAGGTAGGCATGATCCTTTTTTTTTTCTTAATAATTGAAACGGGGTTCGGAGCGTGTTTGGGAAAGCCTCTATTAGAAAAGCAGCCTTTTTTTTCCGCACATTTTGACCTTCAATGTTTTGAATCATTCTGAATTTCACGGAAAGAAAAGATTTATTACTATTGCAGTGACATCCCTTCTCCCGTTTCGTTTTACCAAAAAAAGGTGTGTTGAGTAGGGTTGGTAGAACGATGACTGAGCAATGAGGTGGAGTACTTCATGATGAGGTGGCTTGGATAGTCATTGACGGAGTGTGGGAGAATGAGGAATCCTCCGAGGATATTGTTGCTAAGTTCATCATTGATAGTGCATACACATACTAGTCTGTGATCGCTTGCTACGACTTACAAAGACGATTAGACCAACTCCATTACCTCCATTGACGCGCGAAAATCTCTATTCAACGCTACTTTTTCGTTCATTCTACGTCTTGTCATCCAACTACCATCGAGTCAAAAGAAGGATTAGAAGCATTTTAGCGAGGAAACAACATTTCTGGCTGCGCGAGCAGAGGTTATTTCCATATAAAAGAATTGCAACCCGATACAACTTTCCTTTCAAGCGCGGTGTATGCGGTAGATTATGGCTACGGATATCTCGAATCATGCGACAATAGGGCAAGGAAGTCCAACCGCTGAAAAATCACATAGCTCTGCTCCATTAGTAAGCGAAGTTTTGCTGGTATAGTAGAAAAGATATATTAATGATTGCTGCTGCAGAATAATATTGAAGAACTGCGCATACAAGCCGAAGAAGTCAGAAAAGAAAAACTAAGGCAAGCCTTGACATGGATCACGAAAGACAGATGAAATTAAACATCTCTTTTAGATTGATTGCTTCTCATAGAGAGGCGTTACTGAAGGAGCTTTTTGTGATCATGGGCCAAAAAGAGGGTGGTAGTGATGGTGTGATGGATTTTCTGGAAGATAGCGACGTGACAAGTCTTGACACCGAGAAATGGAATAACTTTCTCGATAAACATAAGCTGAGGTAAAAGATGGCGTTGTGAAACGGAGGAGTAAGAAAGTTTATTGATGCAGCATCCCAAGTTTATCACCCGAAACCCCGTCTGAAGGGGCAACCGCTACGGAAGAGATCTTACAAGATACCCTTTCCGAAACACAAAGACAAGAGGATAGATCGGGCGACCCCACAAAGAAACTGGCCCGGCGTATGCCGCCACCTCCGGCGCGGATGGTAACCCGAGGAGTCAGTGGAGCTATCCGTCACAAAAGTGTTGAAGAGATCCTTGCAGGTCTTGATGTAAGTAAACTGTGGCTCCACATGCGATGGGGAGGGGGAAGTATGCTGAAAACTCGCCATCTAGAATAAAGAGATTGATACACTGTCGACACCTCAAAGAGAAAAATCAAATATAACCACACCTACCGAGACTTCTGCACCACCAGAGGTGCCTGTACGAAATAACACACGACGAGCACCACAGCGGACGACAACACCTTTTCTGCGGCGTTCCGATTCAAAGAACTATCCGATCCTTACTTATAATGGCCATAAATTCTCCGATCGCCGCGGTGACAAGTTTGGCGGTTTGGATCTATACGCCTGGCAATTGAGGGCAAATGCGCAGCCATTGTACAAATCACTACAGACGGCACGGAAGGTCTTGACGACGCGAGACTGGATGGTAAATTGCTCGTTAGTATGGTTTATTCTGTTACTCATCTTTATAGCTCGCTCGTGATGAACTCAAATCGATCAAAACGATTCAAAGCATCGAAAATCTCAAAAAATCGAATATGTGGAGTTTTCGCCAGTTGAGACGGCAAAAATCAGTGCCACGTACGAAGACGCATTGGGACTCTTTGCTGGATGAAATGGTATAGCAAGGCATGGCCCTCGATAGATACGCTAACACTTGTACAGAAATGGATGAGAACGGATTACAAGGAGGAGAGAAAGTGGAAGATTGCTTGCGCGTTTATGATCTCTAAGGCAGTCATGGAATGGCATCGTGCTGAAGACAAATCTTCTGTTTGTGTGAAGGTACTGTCTTTTTCTATAAGGTCGGGATTGGTACTGAGGCTTTCTATAGACTATTATACCTCCTCCGGTGGAGTATATGGAAGAGGACACAGTAGCAGAAGGGGAAGCAGCATTGACAAACAAAGATAGCAGCGTGCCTATGGATGTGCAACCGTCAGTTTCAGAGCGGGAGATGCAGTCGGCATTAGGTGAAATGGGCGCAGCACCATCAGGTGAAGTTGCTGAAAAACAAAGTCCGGCCGTAGTGGAACCCGTTGAAACGGCATCAGTTACTGGGACACAGCAGCAGCAGCAGTCTGCGGATATATCGACTATGCCATCTTTAGAGGAAGGAGAATCACGGAGTGCTGAGACAAAAGCTCAAGATACATCCAAGCAGAGAGAATCTGAAACACCTACGCCAGCTGACGATGAAGGGGAGACACCAACGCTATCGATGGAGATAGTTGAAAAAATAAGAGCAGCCGTCAAAAGTTTGTCAATGGATACGCCGACGCTGGTGCTGTCGGAGGAGGAATTTGGGGATCTCAACATCGAGGCTGCATTTCCCGAGTTATTACTGTACGAACCACCCAAGCCAGATGCGAACGACCCCTACTTTGACGAAGCTGAATACGGTAGAATTGTGCCTATCTCCAAGCTGTCGACACGTAAGATCAAGTTCAAGAAGCCTCAGCGTCTGAGTCGCAAGCGTACCATCGATGGTCAGCAAATCGCTATCTACGACGAAGAAGAAGATAAAAAGGAGGTTAAGGTCTTACCGAGACATGAGCGCTATGACTCTGCACCACTCCTTTCACGTAAGTACTATTTCTTAGGTCAGGGCTGCCGTTACTTATAACGGATATAGCGCTTTTTGCGCCAAAGAGATTCAAAGATATCCCTGCACAACAGCCTGCTACGCCTCAACCATCGAGTGGCGAACGGTCATCAAGCGCATGGTCGGAGGAAGACGATGTATGCTTAATATCGTTAATATTGCAGTACTCTTTCAATTGGGAGCTGATCTGCGACGCTTTCAACACCATCCGTACACCCATCAATGGTGAACGACGAACAGCGTGGGAATGCCATGAGCATTGGAAGCGAAATAATCTAACGTCGTTGTCTGGCCAGGTCAATTCAGGTAATGCAAAATTAGAAAAATTCATGTAGACGGACGGCGCGGGGTGTACTGACATTTTGTCTCATTTAGCATATGTGGCCAAATTGAAAAAAGATTTATCAAAACGCCAAGCCCTTTTCAAATTCGACTCTGCGAAAAAGCGACAGCGACAGTACAATATTTTCGAGGCGATTAAGAAGACGCAGAAAAAGCGTGAAGAGTCGCAGAGAACATCCAGTTAGTGCAGAAGAAATAGAAGAATGGAAAGTTTTGGTTGAACGGTTCTTTATAGGTACTGTTGCTCCTCCACGCAGCACCATCGAAACATATGGTATGAGTAGCACGGGTCAACGTCTACCTACAGCAATGGAGATGAGTATACATAAGGCGCAGCGTGATCGACAAATGGCCCAAGCATTATTAGAACAACGTCAGTATGGGCTAGGTGCGCAGCCTGCAAACGTAAGTCCAACTCTCTCTCTCTCTTTTTTTTTTTTCCTTTATCGTTTGTGTATAACACGCAGATCCTTTATTTATGTGTGAAACAAAATAGGGTGTTGCTCGAGCCTCACATCCTGGCGGTGTGCCACTGCAACACGCACAAGTACCGACGCAACCTCGTCCTGCAGCGACAGGTACAAGCGCGGCAACTCCACCTACTCCCACAGCATCGTCTGCTGCCGTTGCAGCGGCTGCAGCTGCAGCTGCCAATCGTGTAATGACTGCATCATCTGCCGGTGTTGCAAGACCTCCACAGATTCCAACGAATCAAGGTACAGCAGGACTTCCGTTAAATAGATATCCAGCCGCGCAATTACATCTACTACGACAACATCAAATGCTTATGGCTGCAGGCCAAGCACCGGGCCAAGCACGGCCACCTGTATCAGCACCAATCCAGAGATTCGCCAATGTCGTGCCTGTATCACAACCCCAAGGTAAGCATAGCTTTGAACACAAAACATCATTGATTCAATCCACAGAGACAGCTCATTCACCGACCACGACTGCCGACTTTATGCAACAACAACAACAGCAACAACAACAGCAACAGCAACAGCAACAACAACAGCAGCAGCAACAACAGCAGCAACAGCAACAACAACAACAACAGCAACAGCAACAACAACAACAACCTCAAGCTTCCCAAGTAGCCTCTCCAGTCCCCCCTCAACAAGGTCCTACTCAGTCTCCTCATCAAGTTACGATGCATGCCAATTCGGCTAACACCTTGGCTGTTGCGGCACAGCTCGCTCAGATGGGATACGCAATTCCACAACTGGCCCCTAGCCAGCAAGCTCAACTGCAGCGGTACCTGGCTCAATTTCAAATGCGTAACGCTGCAGCAACGCAAGCTCAAGCGCAAGCGCAAGCTCAAGCTCAAATCCAAGCTCAGGTTCAAATCCAAGCACAGGCTCAGGCACAAGCTCAAGCTCAAGTAGCAGCGGCGGCAGCAGCAGCAGCAGCCGCAGGAGGAGGAGGAGGAGGAGCAGGAGGAGCGGGCGGCGGGGCAGGAGGAGCGGGAGGAGGAGGAGGAGGAGCAGCAGGGACGGGTGGGGCAGGAGGTCAAGGATCTCCACAACCACCTCAAATACT
Source organism: Saksenaea vasiformis B4078 (assembly GCA_000697055.1). NCBI lineage: Eukaryota > Fungi > Mucoromycota > Mucoromycetes > Mucorales > Saksenaeaceae > Saksenaea > Saksenaea vasiformis. The sequence continues at coordinate 49,275 of JNDT01002389.1, read as the reverse complement.
AGGTAGTCCAGCCATTAATCAAAACACACCTTCTCCGCAGCAGTTGGCCAGCGCGGTTGTTGCATCGAATAGTGGGCTTTCGGCGGCACTTTTTGCTGTACAACATCAACAATTACAACAACGATTTCAAGCAGCGCAATTTCAACACGCACTTCAGTTGCAACAACAAATTCAACAGGCGCAACAGGCACAACATGCACAAGCACAAGCACAACAAGAATTTCTTCGAGCAAAAGAAGCAGAGGAACGACAGAAGAAGTCAGACCATCCATAATTTTACTTTTTACAAACCCTTTATTCTCCATGTTACATTTCTAAGGTCCCATAAGATATGATTACAAAATGCATCAATAAAATCATTTTCATATTTAGGACCTCCCCTTTATGCATTTAGAGGGTCCGAGCGTCATATGGCGCGGTTAGTTATGTTGCCTTTGAATTCTTTTTCCAAATGTAGTTTAATTAGGAAATATGAAGAGAGAAAAAAAAAAAAGAATATGTTTATTATATTGATAAACTGGCCCAGCAAAACGCTGTTTGTTTATTGTACACAAATCAGATTTGTTCTCTAGACACTTTGATGTTTGGGGTTGGCGAGAGGTGTTCCATTCGGGATTGGATCTTTTGTTCTTTCATAGGTTGTTTTATCGATGGTTGTTGTGGTTGTTGTTGTTGTTCTCCCAGGGCTGCAATGGCTGCATAAAGAATTAGCTATGCATTTCATTCAACTTATCTCTTTCTCTTTTTTTTATCTTTTTTATCTCTTTTTATTATTCTCTTTTTTTTTTTTGTGTGTGTGTGTGTTTGTTTTTGTTTGTTTTTTTTTTTTACCATCTCGAAGACCTTTATCGCCTAAAGCGAGGATTCCAGGTGGCAGCGTGTTTTTGCCCGATAGTTGTTTGAATTGCTTGATCAATTCAGCATTGTCTCTTAAGACAGTTAATGTTCGCGACATTCGACCAACCGCAACGACTTTTTTCTTAATGATTTGTCGACGGGGATGGTTGGACAAGAGAGTAGAAGGCATCGACACGTTCAATTCGTCTTGACATACGTTAAGAATAGCGAGTGACATGATGGTTTTTTTATATGATATTATTTAGTTATTATTTCACAACCAAAAAGAAAAAGGGGGGAAGGAAATGAAGAGTGAAGAAAGAGAAAAAAATCCGTCTTTTTATTGTTGTTTGAATTGTATGTGTGGGTGTGGATGTGCGTATGGGTATGCAAGGGAAAACAAACATAATAGATTCAACATCTCACATAATCATACTCACACAATCACACTCCACATACACATATAATACATATACACCATAACACAGAAAGGTTGATCAGGGGATGTTTGATAATGGTCGAGGTAGGAGTTCATTGTGTCGAATATTCCCAACATTCCCATGCGTCATTCAAAGTTTTATTGGCCTACGCTTTGATCTACACGGAGTCGTCGTCGTTGTTTCTGACCTTTGTAAATTATGTGATCGACCCGAATTCTTTTTTGTACAACGCTATTCCTTTCTAGAACATCCGATTTCGATAAAAGAACCCTCACTCAGAAAAGAAGAAAATCCAAAGGGAACTTTCGAGACAGTCACAATCTACATAGAAAAGGTATGAACGTATGTTATCTTATTGGATGGCAAAATGAGGTGTATTCTTCCGTCCGACCCGAGCTTAAGCGGGTAGTTTGTAATGTCTGTACCAACAACCTTTGACTCGGTGGCAAGTCAGTTCTATGCTGACTATGTCGGGATCAAGGATCAAGATGAACTCCACCTCCATTTAGAAACCATTCGTGATCAACTTTGCCAAGTAAAAAAAAAAAAAAAAAAAAAATTACAATAGAAGAACTCCAATGGAAATAACGGAACTGACCGGAACTTGATAAACAAAAATCACTGTTTTCGGTTAGGAAGGTCCAATCTACCGTTGCATAGACCAGTTCAAGTTTGCATATTCTAGAATGTGCCGACGGTTCTTTTATGAAAAGATATTACGTATTGGAAAGTATGGTCAATCTCCCTGGTTGTTCGATATCGGCTGTTGTGCAGGTAATAACAAAAAAAAAAGGAAGACAGAATCCCTTGTTTTATTATTATTATGATTATGATTATTATTGTTATTTGTACAACTCACGATAACAAAAAAATAACCCCTTTTTTGCAGGGATTGATCTTCGGCAACTCATGTTGGATGGTTATCCTGCCAATTATTTAGTTGGGATAGATAGGTCGAGACATTATATTGACTGCGGTTATGCTCTCTGTCGAGATAGTCGAGAAACACTTCCCATCCAATTTATCGTTGGCAACGTGTTTGACGAGACGTTTGTTGATACCATGAGCAGCTATCATCACCAGACCGCCGTCGTTTATGCCGGCAGTCTAATCCATCTCTTTCATTCGCCTGACCGAATACGAGAGTTCCTGCAACAAGTCAAGTGGCTGCTTAGACCTGGAGGTCTGTTGGTCGGTGCTCATGTGGTTAGCGATCACAGCGTTACGGTGAAGCGAGGGTCGCGAGGATACAAACAGTTCATCGGTCTGCGCGAATTCCGCCATGTGTTAGAGTCGGAAGGGTTCACCGAGTTTGAGATGCAAGTTGACGAACGTGTGTTGCATGACGATGAACCCGAGGACCTTGTTACGTTTTGGCTATCCTTTTGTGCATTGTCTCCATCCTAAACTGCCCTTTTTTATATATATTTCAGCTTTATTGTATGAGATGTATTAAAACCTTTTTCTTCTTTTTTCGCCGTTCCTTTCTTCATTTCGCTTTTTCCCCTAATCACCGCTAGCACAGCCTCTGCATCCACAGTGTACACATTCGACAACCTTTCCTTCCTCCAATTTCTCTTTGGGAACACGGCAAATGCAGGTCGTGCCGAAGTTAGTGTCGCGTGGTTGGATACACCGAAGACAACATAATCGTTCAAATCCAGGCTAAAATAATAAAAGTAATTTTAATTCATAGCATATGGCTTAGGGTTGACCCTCTCATGTCTTGGCGGGTTCTCTCATGTCTCTTTTTTTTCTATTTCTTTTACCTTTTTCCACTTTGCAATGAGATTGGCATCTGCATACTTGTATTTTAATAGATAGTCGTAAAGTTCCCTTGAGATCGCCTTGCGTTTATAGAAAAGGTCATAAATGTAACGTGTGCGCTGATGGTGGATGCGGAAAATAGGCCATGATGCCTCCACGATGCGTTTTCCCTCATGTGGTTCATTTTCCACTTATAGATGTGCGTGAGTAAAAGGGACGTTGGGTCATCGCCATGCATTCTTTCTTTTTTTACCTTCTTTCATCTTTTGCGCAAATTCATCCAGGGTTGGCTCAATTTCCTCAAACCCTGGAGGTGGTCGTTTCGTTCGTTGCGTTCGGATTTTGGGCATGAGGGAATCAAAGCAAAGACAGCCAGACAGACAGACTTGCAACGGGGAAAAAAAAATCTACTGTGCCGAAATTGGTGCAAGTCACATCTAGCAAGCTTTCACTTCCCCCCCGTTGAGCCATGGGCGTCGATGGCCATTATGTGCTGGCCTCGAGCGTAGCGGCACTCATCGCTCGGGTGTGCACACATCCAAGTAAGACGTATGCAATGATACCTTTATTTGTTCATTGTGAATTGGGTTCCTAGTTGATACGATCAAAACAAGGTTGCAGGTTTCGAGAACCTCTTCTTTGCATTTTGGCAGCAGCCTACGACATGCCATATTTTCCTATTCGACGACACCCATAGAAAGCATCTTATCACTTTATCGTGGTCTTCCTGTAACGCTTGTGTTCAGTGTTCCTGCTTTATCTGTCTATCTTTCCTGTTATGAAATCACAAAGACCTGGCTAAACAATAATCGCGTGGTTGGACGCGATGCCATGCTGAATCACCTTTTGTCAGGCTGTATGGCTGAAGTAGCTGCAGGGACGTTGTTCACCCCAATGGAAGTGATGAAAAACCGACTGCAGGTCTCGGAACAAGTGAAGGGTGGTGCAACAGCAAGGCTAAGTCATTGGCCCGTCCGAGAGATCTGGCGTGAAGAAGGTCTGCGTGGATTTTTTAGGGGGTATGGCATGGGTTTGGCTGTGTTTGTCCCTCATACCATGGCCTATTTCGCCGTATATGAACAGCTCAAACAACTCAGTGAATCCCCGACGCCGATCACCTACGCAGCGAGCGCCAGTGGTGCAGGTGCGGTGGCCATTGTGCTTTCCACACCCTTGGATGTGATCAAGACGCGATGGCAGGTTTCGGCAACAAAACCTGCATTTCGGAAAGGACCAGTGGCCATTGCACATCAGATGTGGGCTACCGAGGGTGGTCTACGCGCATTCGGGAGAGGGCTGGCCGCAAGAATTGTATGGGGAATTCCAACGACAGCTCTTAGCATGACGATCTTTGAACTTTTAAAATAGTCAATGGACAAACAAAATTTTTTTAATACCACAATGATGAATAGACAAAAAAGAAGAAGGAAAAGTAGTAAATAAAAAAAAACGAAATCTAAAAGACAAGAGCGGCTAGCACCATCGTCGTCAGTGTAAAGATCGTGATCCAGTTAAATGTTGCCATAACTGCGGATGAGTGTATCGCGGCGGCACGACCTGAAGCAGTCGATGATGACATGGAGTGCGCAGCAGCAGTGCTGGATTGGACCCATGAAGAAGACGCCATAGATGTTGTAGACGGGTCACGAATAGGTGTCACTCGAGACACAGATACTGTTGTTGATACCAAGTGATCCTCACTACCGGTCGCTTGCATATTTGCAGCATCAACATCTTCGTCTTCCTCTTCTTCGTCTGCGTTTTCAGATGGCTTTCTGATGATTGCAGATGTTGGCGAAGGGGGTGCCGCATCATCCGGTTGGTCAGCATCGTTATTGGATGTGTCTGTTGGTTCTTCCTCATCCATGGGAGAGTTAGGTAGCTCTCTTTCTGCTTCTTCTCCTCCTGCTCCTTCTTCTTCTTCCATTTGGCCAGGAAGTGGTAACAAATCTTCATTATCATTATCTTGTAAACGACGAAGCGGTCGTCTATCACCATCTTCATCCTCTTCATCCTCATCCTCTTCATCTTCGTCTTGTTCGTCTTCATCTTCTTCATGTTCGTCATTATGACGACTATGCCTATGACTATCGTCATCCTGATCAATAGTGGTTGCCACTGGTTTTAAAATACTGCCAAAGGAGGGTGTGGCAGAGAGGATGACGTCTCCTTCTTCTTCTTCTTCACCTCCATTGTTATATGGTGGTGCGGTGGTGTCGGCTACAACGACCTTTGTCTGAGTGGCCCAGACAGTCTTGATTTCATTAACCTCCTTGGCATGTGCTTTTTGATGAAAAAGATTTCAAGTCAGATTATATATACATATGCACGCCTGAAAAAAGAAAGAAAGAAAGAAAGGCACGGGTTATTTTTACCTAGAGCGGTAAGCAACACCAGAAAGATCAAATAGAAAAAAAAAGAATGCATCTTAGAATGAGAAATTTACTTGTGCTTCGGTTACGCGCGCGCGCGACTGATTTAACTCGTAAACTCTTTTATACCTATGTTAGGGAAGGTATGAATTTAAATTTCAACCCTTCGACGATTTGACTTTTTCGATCAAAAAGACCTGAATGTTGGTGAAATTCCGTTGGTTTACAAATTCTGTGACGAAAACAGCAAGCAACATCAACTAAAAAACTGACAGTACAACATACCCGATCTCTGAACTAAATATGGCTTATCCATTCTTCTTCTTTGCTATCTAAGGAACACAGAATCTATTTCTGAGGGATAATTGGAAAATGTATATACACACACACTTTTAAGTTTACATGAGCAAAGGAGGTATGGTACGGCTTCTTCGTCATGGGGGCTTTATGTGTCTTTAGGAAGAAGAAGAAGAAGAAGAAGAAGAAGAAGCTTCTTCTCCTCCTCTTCCTTCTCCTCACATTTCGGTTGACGGCCCGATGTCCGAAATGAATAGCATGAATTTTTTCGTTTAACCAAATTGCTGTTTTTGTCATCTTTGTTCCCTTTTTTTTTAATGACCAAATTATGTCATTACTTGAAAAAGATTGCTAATATAGGAGACTCCCTTATGAATTTTCTGCAGCGTAAAGGACAGCAGTTGGTGCACTCGTTGGCTTTCATGGGAGATATGGTGATCGATGGTCTCTCTGTGTAACAAGTACATGCGTGGAAGACTGAACATAGAGAGCACTGCTAGGCCGATGATGTACTTGACCGCCACATGTTTTGCAATAGTCCAGATACAGTAGGAAATCGCTACTGCATAACCCGACCGCAAGCTGTTTTCGATAAGTACCAATTTGACCAACTGGTGTGCAGCCATCTCAATCACATCTATCATCAGCCGCTCTATACGTTCAATGCGGTCACGCGAAATATACGTCGTGTTTTGGAGCCGGACACTTTTTTGTTGTTGTGTGTTGGTTAGGCTGAGTTGCATTTGACTTAAAATAAAAAATTTACCTGTGAGGATGAACCAGTTCTTCCGCCGATTTCCCACTCCATACTTTTTGGCATTGTTGGTGTAGGTTGACATAAATCCAGTTGAAACAAGTGGCAAGTGTAAACAGAGCAGCACCAAGATAGAGCAAAGAATAGTATTGGGTCAAAATCAGGCTGCTCAACATTAATGTCATGACAGTTGCACTGCGGGCGGGAATCTCCCAATAGATTAAAGACATCAACTTCTCCTTCACGTAAGCTACTATAGAATAGATGATAAGCAAAAAAAAAAAAAAAAAAAAAAATTCGGTTATTTAAAAAATGATTTCTTTCCATGCCTTCATCATAGCGTGTGTGCTCAGTGGGATGCGTTGACGATACATCCAAATCAGACACCACTTGGTCAGTCTCATCCGTTAATGGTTTCACTGTTAACAACGCTTAGATATTTCATCAAGGATTACACACAGTAAGATTTACCATGTTCTAGCATGTTCTTTGATGGTTTATGGTGATTCTGGACAGCAACCTCTGTAGTCATTTTTGTCAAGAGATAACAGAACAAGAAAAAAAGAGAAGGACAAACAGCACAAGGGGGTTCTGTCTTTTTCTTATTGTCATTTCATTTACAACTGGTCTAGCCTGTCTTTCCATCTGACCTCCCGAGAGATCGTCGATGATGTGCAAACAAACAATATAAACTTCTTATTGTCACTAGCAGCATGTACCCGACGGAAGTTAAAATTTAAAATCCGTCTTTGATTGGTTAAAGCAGATGAGTAAGCTGCTGAGACTGGAACAGATCGAAACGGCGCCACGCTTTTTCTTTTTTCCCATTACCTTTATAAATAGGGATCCCTTCCTTTTTATTGTGATCCTTTTAAACAGAGCGATATGGAAGTTGATAATTATTCTGTCCATGGCAATAACATCCAAGAGGTAATTCCGTGCATTTTGTTTATGGGATATATCCTAACTTTTGCAAATAAAGGTGCATGATATCCCCTTAAGTGCTATTAACCGACCGATTCCGTCCATCCTGGATCGTGAAAAAGTGGAACAAATGAAAAAGCTTTTGCAAGAGCCAGGACATGACAAGGATCTGACCCCCATTGTAAGTACTCAATCACCATAGATACTGCGTCAAAAAGGCAGAAAAGTTCAAAAAAGAAAAGATGACTCATGTATCATGCAGGATGTACATCATGTTCAATACAAAGGGGATGACTATTATTTTGCATTTGGCGGATGCCATCGGTGGGCAGCGCACAAGGAATTAGGGAAGGAAACAATCCGTGGCAAATTGATTCAGACGCCGCCAAGTGTCATCAAGACGTATCTCGGCGCTTCGACACCATTTAAAGATGATTAGTGTGTTTGAAACCGGTCCGTTGCAGTAGGACAGTATGCAGGAAGGTCATCGCGGTAGATATACTTCTCAGGCTTTTTAGCCTTGGGTAGGAACATGCCGTTCCATAGACTCTAAAGGATAGATTGAAAAATCAGTCAAATCATGATTATGTAAACCATCTCTTACCGTTCCAATAAATGCCTGGCCAAGTTGGTTGGGATGATAGACGTCAATGTTACTTTTTTTATAGAAATAGGTCAGCTAATTTGATATTTCATTGGTTCTTCAAGTTTACCTCAGTGCTCTGATAGGCACCCTAGAAATATCGAGATTCATTGGTTGGTAAACGAATGCCGACCGGTCATTTGAAAAGAGCGAGAGTTCTTCCACCAGTTCTTTGAGCACTGTGTTGAATACGTCTACTTGATATCTGACATAGGCCATGCCGATGGTTTCAGACGAATCCCATGGCAGGATATCAAGCAACTTTAAGTTATGCGTCCCCAGTAATTTTGACTCCAGCGCTTCCAGTGTCAGTTTGCAGCAAACACATTCATAGAACTGTGGATCGGTGTCAATGCCTTTCAAAGGCTTCCGATAGCTGGGATCTTTCTTGCCGATGAGCTGTATCTCTTCAAAGTGGAAAAATCCCACTAAGTTTTGGTTTAGTCACAAGCCATTGCCAAAATGGATATTCATGTTCTTTACCGATATTGACAAACACCTTGTCCATCTCCTTGACCAGGCGTTGAAGACCTTGTTTCATTCTGTTGTGATAGGATACAGCGTCATAACCGGGAACACAGGAAGCGGCTATGTCGTTCGTGCCAAGGAACACGTTCACGAGCTTCCATTTATCAGCAGCGCCCTCGATCTTTCCCATCTCTTTAATAATATAGTCTATCTGATCCTCTAAGCTTTCGCTGGTGGCGCTAGACAAAGCTGCATTGAGATGATCGACTGATGGACTAACAAATATAGATAAGCTTTCATTTTTTTCTTTCTTTTTTCTGTAAGGGAAAGAGAGGAAAAGAAAAATATTTACTGGTGATCATAGTGCATGCAAAAAAAAGTGGCTTTTTCATAGAGACACGACGTTAGAGATCAAATCGTGCCGTCTGTATCATCTTATTACCGGGACAGATCTTAAGCTGATTTTCACCTACAGATCCACCTTTTAAGTCGGGTGAATAGCGTTTGATATAGTTGGCTATGCTAGGCGTGCCTTCGTCCTAAAACAAGTCCCATCAGACCGAGGTTACATGTAGCTTTCTTTGCTTACTTACTACACCTATTATCCCTCCTAATCCACGGTATTCTTTAATATCCGTAACCGTCGCATAGGATGTATTGACATTTCTAGCCATGAGGCCAGCTGTAATGCTATGTTTATGATAAGCAATGGGCCGTTCTATGCGGTATGAGGTACCTGTCTCCTATAGCAGCCATGATACCAATGTCGTCTGGGCGTAGATCATGAACGGAGGTTGGTGGTTCTCTTGGAGGTAATGGCGGACATGACTGGACACCCAAGGCAAGGCTAATAGGACACATACATGTACATACTAGCAAAGGGATCAAAAATGCTATCCTCATGGCGAGCGGCAGAAGTGTAGGGGGCCAAAATACTAAATCTTCCTTAGGATATGCGAAGAAAAAAAAGACAGTATTTAAGGAGAAAAGAATAGCTTGTGGAAAGATGACAAGACAGTGAAAGTTGGTACCCAATATGCAGGAGTTAACTCCAAAGGAGCTAAAAAACGCATTCTTGTCTATGACGAACAATGCAAGGGGCTCTTTCCTCGTGAACAAAAAATTATTCCGAGTCCCGTCAAACGTTGCCAACTGCACAGCGTTTCTTTTTGGGGAATCTATGCCAACCATCGCAGTACAAACAGCCGATCCTTCCAAAGATACCTCGACCATGGCTTCACAGCGTCATGTCCGTTCTGACAGTCGCGATGCTTGTTCCATTTGTTACGAAAGACCCGGCTTCCCGTTAGTGCCACCCCTCAATTTCGCCATGGTGGCTCCGGGTGTCTATCGCTCAGGCCACCCGAACAAACAGAATTTCTCGTTCCTGCGCAAACTTGGCCTCAAAACGATCATGTAGGAAAGGATCATGAAACGATGATCGTAACGTTATGCCCGGGATTAGGTATTTTGCGATGGAAGACTACCCACCGGAAATGAAGCACTTTGTGGAGCATGAAGGTATTGAGGTCTTACACTTTCGAATGGAAGGCAACAAAGAGCCTTTTCTCGAAGTCAATCCCGATGATATGACACAAGCACTTGTCAAACTCTTGGACGAACGGAGTCACCCAGGTTAGCAACAAATACAAGGCAACGTAAAATCATTCACTTGCTTGTTTTTCTTTTTAGTCTTGATCCATTGTCTTAAGGGAAAGGTAGATGAAAGAAAAAGAGAGATAAGAAAAGAGAGAGAGAGTTGACGTAAGATGATGGGAAACCAGCACCGGATAGGATGTCTTGTAGGATGTCTGCGGAAGATTCAACGTTGGTCCATGACATCGATCTTTGACGAGTATCGAAAATTTGCAGGTAGTAAAGTGCTAGCTGACCAGGAGGTACGTGTTAAAAAAGGAATTTTTTTTTGCTTCTTCATTGCTAAACCTTGCATCTCGGGTGTTTTTTAAGTTTATCGAAACATTTGATCATGCACAGGTACCATACGACCCTAAGTATCAGCCTGTTTGGTTATAATTCAAAGGAACATTACATAAAAAGAAATGGGGTAAAAATACAACACAAAAAATTCGAGTTCTCAGATCATTCATCTCGTGCATCTGGTTTGTGGTTTTTTCCATCGTCGCTATGTGTCACATATGTGTCAATAGTGGAAAATGAACTTCGATGGTCAGGTTTAAACCGTGATATGGATGAAAGGACGTAGGAGGACATGGAGCTATCTTCCTTGACAGATTCTGCATCTTGCTGTCGTCGCTGTTGGTGGCGCCCGTAGACGATTACACTTAGAACAAGGAAGATTCCGCCGCCGACCTACAAGGTTGTCAACTAAATCGAATGCTTCTTTTACCCCTTAAATTTTTTACCGCCACTACGCCTGCGCTAATAACACCTGCAATAACACCTGCGGTTATCTTGGATGAAGAAGAAGTTGAGGAACTTGTTTCATCTTCTGGAAACCTAGTGGAGTTGTCAAAAGTGGTGGAAGAGTCCGGATCACGAGAGTTTCCATGGGGTTCTCCGATGGTAGAGTTCCGGTAGATGCTATGTACTGAAGAAGATGTGCTGCGATTGCCCTCAAGCCATGTTAAATCCGGTGTATACTGTGTTATCCATCCTGGCGTCGAAATACTGAAGATATTGACATCGCTATAGGCTGTTTCGTCACTGCCGCGACCAAACAGAACTAGCATTTGGTCGGTAGACACCAAACATGCTTTAAAAAGGGATGAGTGGCGGAATAACCTCGTAGAATTTTCATTCACCTTGATGGTATTTCCTTGGTTCGGGAGGTACGCCTCCGACAACGGGTGCAATCCACTGCATGGATCGTAATTCGAGGATAAATACGTCGTTCAACGTTGTATTATTGTCGTCTAAAGCGATTTGTCAATCGCGTCATGGATCATAGGACTTACCAGGTGTTCCTCCTCCGAAAACGATTATGCTTTCTTTTCCTGGCCCTGTCCGTTGCTCAGCATTGCAGAGACACACATGTTTGGCACCTGCTTACTGAAAACTGCAGAATGGCCTCTCCTGGGAGCAGGAATATTACCGCCTGCAGTAACAGATCGCCATTCGACGGCCACCGTGTCAAACAACAGAAGCGCACTCATTGAAACTGGATTCAGGGTGCGCTCGGCTGCGGGATTAATCACATCGTGCGTATACACCATACCACCGATGATAAGGATGTGAGTACCAAAGATCAAAGTGGCAGTATGATCTACACGCGCAGGTGGGACATCGCCTGGGACAATCGCAGAAGAATAAGTCCAATTCTTGAATAAAACGTCAGAATACGCTCTTTCATTAAAAAAGGAGAAAAACCTACATCAATATTAATGACATCCCACGAATTATAAAACGACGTCGTGTTGGCATCATCGGTAGCCGGACTATCGAGTCATTTAGGATACGATATTTTCATGTGCTACCTACCTTCTGCCTCCCCATATCCATATTTCTCTTTGTGATGTCAGTGTCGCCGTATGCTTTTCCCTAAAGGAAAACAAAGTGAAGCCAAGCTTTTTTTAGACATGTTTTGGCTACCTGCGCGGGATACTAGTGTTGGCTATAGGCGGTAAGGTCCATTGATGGCTTGGGCCATTATAAATCCATGATTGATTATATTCTTGTACAGTTAAATTCGGATCGTAGCCACCATTGATCAAGAAACTATGTCTATCTAGAGCGACTGTGGCAAAATATAAAACATGCAACGCTGACTGGTTCATCAATTGCCATGCTGGTTCACTCGCATTCCATGCAAGGCTTAGATCCAGGGCGTACACAGCGTTAGAGGCGTCGCCTGTCTCGCTTTCCACCCCACCATAGCAGTGTACAGCCGTCGATAGTAAAACGCAGCCTATACACAAAATGGGTGATTTATCATGATAGTGGATGTTTCATACCGGAGGCCCATCGCGGCGTTGGTATGTTTTGTAGAGCCACTATCTGCAACGAAAGAAGAATGCAGAGATAGCGACTAGTTATCATGAATTATTATCTTTCTCTTTTTTGGGTTTCGCTCTTTTTGATTTTAGCAGGCAAATAAGAGGAGGACTGGAGAAAGAACGCGTGACAACAGAATAACTCTTTTTCTTTTCTCTTTTATATGTTGCTAAGCGTTATCCGAAGAGAAAGAAAGAAGGAAGGAAAGAAAGGAAAAATAGAGTTTCTGGGAGAGAGTGTCTGTGGGAGATATATGTCAGTTGATATTGTAAGCCGACAGATCTCCCGAACGAACAATAGCATTTGCTGCACGAATCCGGCAAAGCACAAGGCTTTCTTTTCCCTGTTTCCTTTTCTTATTAGAGCCACAAACATAGCCGTGACCTTACTACTACTACTACTACTACTCCTCTTACGTCTTACATCCCTGTACAAAAGTGCGAGGACATATCCACCTACGTCAATTAGATCACTTGGTGCCTTATTTCCTTAACTTTTTCTCAATGCAGATCGAATGTACAGGATCGTACTGCTCTCGCTTTCGTACGGTCCTGCTTTTGAATAACTGAAGGAATGCTGCAACAGCTTTTTGTTCCACGACCAGCGTTGATCTGAGAGCTCGCATGTGGACTGTTATCTACCACAATGCATAGGACTGAGCAGTTCCCTGCATTTGAGCTGCTGATACCACGCCTGCGATCTTCATTTTCACGGTACTAATGAATCCTGGAGCATTAGTTACTCGAGCAGATCTCCTCTGGCAGGAACATTTATTGCCAACCGCAAAGAACGCTTTCGAGTTCTATCTATGCTCATTTGAAATTTCGCACAACATGGCCAAGATGAACTTTTTATGTTTGGATTGAATATTCTGTTTATCTACCGTCTTGCTCGATGAGTTATATCCGCTGCTTGGTTTAGGGGTTGTCCACGTAAATGTCACGTGCAATATGATAACACATATTTTGCGAGTATTACATGATAAAACTCTAGACCCATTGTTGGCGGCATAAATGTCAATCGACCCTGGATCGATGACTTCATGCTTAGTAATGTCTTCTAATCTTCTATAACCTTTGGTGCAGGTATATTTATCATTCATCGTTGATCCATTCATTAGAACGATCCATCGTCCGTTTTGACAAAATCATAACGGATCTAAAGATCTAGTAGATGAAGACGATGTGCGTCACGGCTCGTTTTCGATCAATCAATCGATCGAAATATACCCGTAAACTTAAACCGTTTGAACTCCCACAGTAGGACAGGTCAGTAACACATTGACCGGGAACTGCTGACTAGAACAGCGACGATGGTCACTCCTATCACACCAGCGGAAAGTATACGGCATCCACACGCGCAAATGCAAAACCCGATGAAAAGAAACACATGTAGGTGCGATTCAGTATCAGTTGAAGATTCCATGTTTTATGTATTTAGATGAGCGTAGTTTAAGGTTTAGTTATAGACAGTTCCGATCCACTTTGTTGGGAGGGCGATTGTTTTTGCTTGTTTAGTTGTTCAATGACCGCGCGGGTCAGTGAGGAATTGGCTCGGCCGGTGGTTTTAAGCTGCATCCGGTCGTCTGTGGGCGTAATTTGCGTAGCAGTGTATGTTGGCGTGTCATCTCGTTTGAATATGGACGATGCAGGTGGTGATGCTATTGTTTCTGGATGATCGGCGAAAGGGGACGGTGGTGGAGGTTTTCTCGAGATGTAGGTGACGGGCGGGGGTGGCGGATAGGTGCGATTCGGTTGATTAAAATAGACAGCAGCCCACATAGGATGTTGTCGTTCGATTTCCATGAGGATATTCTCCAAGATTTTGATGCGTTCATACAATGAAAACTCGCCTGGTTGGAACTGAACGTTCAAATGGTCTTCGATAGAACGGACGCGATTTTCGGCGCCGCTGTGTGCAGAAACCGTCGCAGGTCCTTCTTGCGGTCGCATACTGTTCGCCAGCATAGAACGAGCTAATGGTCCATCTTCATTGTTGACAATATCAAACTTCATTTGGATGTTGCGATTAATCTCCCGCGCGTCTGTTCGTGCACAGGTCACGTCAGCTACAGTGGGATCAGGTCGGTTGAGGAATTCAGTACGATTGCTGGCATCGACATCGTTTTGTTTAGCTTGAATGAATGTTTGAATCCTTTGTTGCACTTCGCTGTTGGTTGCGCGGATCTGAACCTGATCGCTGTCAAATCGCTTGACTCGTTCTTGTTCTTGTTCCTCCTGGTCGTCTTCGTCATTGTCACTGGATCGTTTCCGTTTCTTATACAGAACACCTTCCAGTTGCTCTGGTGTAGAGAGTGGATTCAGTGAAGATTCTTTCGCTTCTACATGGTTTTCCAGAGACTGTAGTAACTTTTCAACAAGCTTTTCTAGCTCCTGTGGTAACTGCTCAAAGCGCTGTCGCGAAAGTACAAGTATCTCTGTGTCCAAACATCGACTGGTCTCTATCAATCCAATTCCTTTGAAGAAATCAGATAGCTCTTGCTGCCACGATACCAAGGAGCGATCTGACATTGTCATTGAAAACAAATAAAAAAAGACGAAGTGGAGATTTAAAAAAAAAAGCATTAAGCGTTTTGGTACTTTGTAAAACAGTTAGCCAATCAAAATGGAAGTTAAAAAGGAAACATTGGTTCTGGAAGACACGTTTGGCTATCGGTTATCAAATAGGTCTTTACGCTACTCCAAACAAATTCTGATTCTATGAAGAAGCAAGTTTGTGCTAAAGAAGAGAGCAACATGACCTGGTTAGGATAGCTGTTTACATGAACTTGGTCCATTTGTGGACGCAAAATTTATTCGAGCAGCATTTAAAAAACTTATTCATGCTGGAAGCGGCTCTATCGCGCAATAGACTGAACAAAGCGCAGATGCAATCTTTGGTCAATTTCTGTTGTGGAATATGAGCGATGCTACAAGTAGCAACATTTGCTTACCTGACGGTGAACAAGGAACTATCACAGTCAAGACAGTCTGCAATAAAAGTCATACGTACTATCTAAAGAGTAGGTTAAAGGATATGAGCGATTCTGCATATGTGATAAACCGGAAGTACATGCTGCGATGGATCTTACGAAGAAAGCCGTAGAAAAAAAGTAAAAGATCGGACTTTCTGTCATCGCCAGTATACTCATTACTTTGTGACAGACCGTATCTTTGACTCGAACGCAACATTGAGAATAAAGCACGAAATCATAGCGTTGGAATAGAAAACTACTTCCATTTACAAATAGGACGCAGCATATCTGATGGAGGGTTATCCATTTCCATTCACTATTCGAGAACTACAGAGTATCATGAGGTTCCAGCACCCTTGACAGTTACGTTTCATTGAGTTAATGTAGTGCACAACTCCATTTGCATTTTCAACAGACATTAAATCAAAAGTATCCTTGCCATAAGGTCATGCTTTTGTATTACGTCCAGGGTTCAAAACTGGCTCAGAATTCTCTACAGATTATGTACAACTGACATCTTTCAGTTCAATCATATCGTAATCCATTTGATGTGAGGGAACTTTTTAATGACTAGTTTTGATTTGTTTTGGGTTTTATGCGTCGATCTTGAATTTGAAGTAGTCAGGATCAAAATGATGCACACGAACGTAACCGTCTTCACCACCACTCGAGTAACTAGAAAAAAAATATGAACAACCTCTCACAATATAACAGATCCTAACGTACCTCTTTCCGTCAGGATGCACGGCGATTGTGTTGATAGGACCAAAGTGACCTCTGACTCTTCCCACTTCCTCTTCCAGAATCTTGTGATAGAATCGAGACTCGAATTTACCAGCTCGTGCAGATGTTGTCGTAACGTTCATGGCGTCCTGACCACCACCAAGAATGACGAATTCTTGGTATTTGGGAGTCAACGATGCAGAGTTAAGGGGCGTATCGGTGGAGTACTTCTTCTTGGCTTCAAGAGAGTCCGACTCAAAGATCTGCGCAATCTTGTCCTTGCCTGATGTGATGAAGTAGGTGCGGTCAGGACTGAACTGGATATCAGTAATGAGGTCCGAGTGTGGTTTGATCGAATTCAGTTTTTTGTTTGCCTTCCAGTCCCACTGGCAAATCGATCCGTCCATGTGTCCACTGATAATATAGTTGTTCAGATATCCCCAACCAGCGACGACGGCCTTGGGACCGTCATTAATAATGGTAACGATGGGTGTATTAGACTGGGTGCCGTTGACATCGGTGTTGACAGGAAGGACAGTGATTGTGCCGGAGTAACCCATACGTTCTTCTGTCACACACAAAACCATTGTATCGTCTTCACTGAATTCGACACGCTTCACTGCTGTGGGGAAGTCCCAAGTCTTGAGACAGCGACCTGTTCGGGTTTCCCAGAGTTTCGCTGTATTGTCAGCAGAGCCGGTCACTACCATCGTCGACGTAGCTATCCCATGATTTTAGACATCTTCCCATTCCGCAGCAAGATCGAGACTTACAGTTCACATCGACGGTCCAGACGGAACCAACATGGCCGTTGTAAGTGCCGAGACGCTCGCCATTGTGGGAGTACCACACATTCACAACCTTATCTTTTGAGACCGAGAAAAGCAGATCGCCCTCTCTGTTGTACTTGATTTGCGTGAGCGAACGCGTGTGACCTTGCAACAAAATGGGTCTCATGGCAGTAACAAGAAAAGAAAAGGAGAGCTCAAGAAGACCGCAAGAAAAACAGAGACAATTTTTTGTCGGAGATTGAAAGATAAGCCTCCGTAACCATCCACCACCACCATGCGATGTCTCCATGAAGCATCCATTTATACAGAATGGGAGGATTATCGAAAGGATAATTTACAGGATAAAGCTAGAAAGATTAGCAACATTTGTTTCTTGCTCTATTACGTCATTTTTACTTCATTTTCGCTTGATTTACGGGTCAGTGCGTATGTACCTTTACAGTCCCTCCATAGTCAGCTACGCTGATGCATCTGGGAGATATAGAGAACAAACAGACAGCTGATACCTGACATATTCTTACAGCGCTACTAGTAGCCTTTATGGTGACGTTGCCGACCATGGCTTTTGTCCTCAACTCCTAGAAACAGCAATTAACGCACTAGTCATACACATACAAACTATACAACAAGATATTCTCTGCCACCAACTTGTTCAAAGATGAATACGACGTACCTCTTTTTTTTTTTTTTTTGCGCTTAGCCAAACCCCTTTTCTTGCCACATTGTTCATCTTTGTCCGATAAATTAAACTCCGACCGGACATCCTGGGAGATGTGAAAACTCACCACCGTGTAGCGCAACCAAGGATCCCCCTCTTCTAGCATCCATTTGAAAAGGTAATAATATATCGTTCATCATCTACAGGGGACGGATGCATCAGATACACATAGGGGATGTAGCAGAGAAGAAAGATTGATTTTGGCGCATAGTGAGAGATGGCTACCCGATTTTTTTATCAGCGTCGCATGCACTTCATTACAGCACTCGAACCGGAAGAGATCGATGACATTCTTTTTTTTTTATCTGATGCATACCGTTCCCATGTTTTACTTTGGTCACATCTAACTGGTATCTTTTTTTTCTTAAAAAAAGCTCAATGGTCACTCCTGCCGTGAAGCATAACATTGTGAAGAAGCGTCGCGCTACTTTCAAGCGTCACCAGTCTGACCGCTTCATGCGTGTCGGTGTATGTATATATTTCAAAGAGTCGTTGATGGGCAAGTCCTAATTTTGTTTCCATAACAGGAATCCTGGAGAAAGCCCAAGGGTATTGACAACCGTATGCGCAGACGCTTCAAGGGTACCGCCCCCATGCCCAAGATCGGTTACGGTTCGGCCAAGAAGACCCGCCATTTGTTGCCCAACGGTTTCCGCAAGATCACCGTCTCCAACGTCCGTGAGCTTGACCTCTTGTTGATGCACAACCGTACCTACGCTGCTGAGATTGCCCACAACGTCTCGTCGAAGAAGCGTGTCGGCATCCTTGAGCGCGCTGCTCAGTTGAATGTCAAGGTTATCAACGCTGGTGCTCGTCTCAGATCTCAGGAGTAAAGAGTTAAAGCTTGACTATTTTACATAAACTGATTGTCTACGCCATACCGTTGGACGTTCAAGTACATTATGACACCAACAATCGCCCCCGCTAAGTGTCTATGCTTACCCATAATTCAAACTTTGTGTCAGGATTTTGTGTACATAGAGATATCGCATTGAGATGAGGAACTGTGCTAAGGGTGCATATTGGGAAGTTTGTGTGACAAATGTAAAGTTCAGTCATTCATGCTGCTTTGTAAGAACAAAAGAGTATCCATTTCCGAAAAAAAAAAGGAAAGAAAGATCGGGTAACTCAGGGTACTGCTAAAAAGAAAAACTTACAGTAATGTGCTACATAGAAAACGAGAGAAAACTACATGCTACTGGTGCCACAATGCACAAACGATAAAAAATTGCGATTGACTTCCCTCCTCTCATGATGGGTATTGTCCAGTGAATCATACTGTAGTGCGGCCAAGATACTGAAGGAGCGCTTCTCTTTAAACCTATCACTCCTTAAAAGATACGCGACCGTACAGTCGACGTGGTGTAGTCAAGTTCGGGGACTGATCGTTCTTGGTCGGATCCATCCTAGATAGCCGAACTTCATACTCAGCGTGCAAAATACGGTTTCTGAGGACGTGCCGCTCGTTTTATAGTACTGCTGCAGAAAGTAAAAGGAGGTGTTTATCACGGATCACATTCTGTACGTATACTCCAAAGCAACGCTCTGCAAATTTCCAATACCCATAACATAGCTACCAGACTGCACATGCTCTGTTCTTTTATCAAACGCCGCTGACAAACATTGCATTACCGAAGTTTTGATAAGTTGTAGCAAGACATGCTGGCTTATATATGACAAGTCTACATTTCGCTAGACGCAGCTGAAACGACTAGAGAAGGAATATCCAGGAGAAGGTGACGATTTGTAAAGAATAGCAGAAGAGGGACGGCGATAACAGACTCGCGTTCAATAGAAATGATCTTGATATTTCCAGATCGATTACCCGTATGCTCGCGCCAACCTTATTTTTTAAGAAGAGATTACGTCCCACAAAGACAAGTTCGACAGATTTTTTTTTACAACGTGAAAATGTCTGTCTAAAAGCAGAAAAGACAAGTGCTTGGGCCCTTCTTATCCTCTATGATATCATATAAAAAATAGAATCTATAAACAGGACGGCTCGTGAAGAATATCGCGGAAACAGCTTGATGACCAATTACAGTGTTGGCGTAAACTCATGATTTGTGATGGCCTACACACTAATTTCTTTTCATAGACCAGCCTGGTTGTAAAGCGACATCCTTTTATACAATACCAGACTGCACTAGATGGTAGATAAGGAAGAAGTTCATCACAGAGGAATCCTATGGAGCATTTTCGTCCTTATTACAGGATAATTCTTCTCGTAACGGGAAGACCGTAATGGTATGTCGCTATCAAAGCGAAATTTCAGGCCTTGGTATTTCTTCCCTCGAGATCTACGGGGTCCATAGCTTCTGTTATAGGAACATGATGGCAACAATTCATAAGGCACGGTACAACATGTATTTACAGACACAAGGTCGTGTCAGAAGGTCGTTTTAATGCAAGCTACCTGTCAGACAGTTACAGTGATTCGGTGATCCAATTCTATGTGCATCGACGTATAGTACAGCGCGTCAATGTATAGCGCCCCAGAGAGGCTACCTCATGCGTGTATTATCTTCTTTTTTTTTTTGCCTTTTATTGTAACCTAGTTGCTAAAATTAGGAGATATGCGCTGCGAAGTGCGTGGGCGAAGTACTTTCTTTGGCATACCAATAGCGCCATTGAATCGGTATTAATCAGAAAAAAGGAAAATACTCTGTCTTCAAAAAAAAATGAGTGACTTTCTTTGGAAAACAATTGACCAAATGTGGTATTGACGAAGATCTCCTATAGGGATTTTCCTATCACCCGGAGAACGATCAAGTCCCTGCGTGCATGCCTGTTTAGTTGTAAAATGCGCCTCCCCTCTGAAGCGGAGTTGCGAGTTACATGGCCAATCGTTCTCAATACCACACTGGTTATATGTGACAATTCGTAAAGCGATGTTACCGAACGAGTCATGTACAAACCGAACAGCTCTTGTTATGCCGGATAAAAGGAATTCTAACTGTATTATTATGCACCGATATACTAGAATCAGTGTTTCCTTAAGAATAGCTAGTGGTGAACCTTACCGGCTCTACGGATCAACGTATGACATATGGTGCTACGCGACATTCAAGATTAAGGATAAAGAAAAAAAGTATACATTCTTTCTTATAAACTGATTGTGCTCTTATTCACTTCATCTATCATTGGCATGATTTCTATCCCACACACTCCATCCGCAGTGAACTTAGTATTAACAGGGCTCGGTCGCCTGTTCTATATCGTATCTCCTAGTCATACTAGTTTCTCCACGTATGAAGAGGTCCCGGATTACATTGAAGCTTCCATACCATTTTTTATATTCTTTATACTCGTTGAAACCATCATTCTTGCTTCCAAAGGTGCACAACGTAGGTCAAAAGCACTGCACAAACAATCACCCAGTCAGTTCTCCATTAGCGACATGTTCAGCAACGTAGCAGTAAGTCTAGTGCTTGAAGATCTAGTCTGTTTACTCATGCCGCCTATGTTCAGTCAGCATCACTTCAAGTTACGTCTACATTTATAATCTATGACATTGGAGTCCACGTATACCTTTATCTTTACAATAACTACCGCCTTGTTACCTTGGATCCTCACAATGTATGGGTATGGATCGCAGGTTTCCTGGTGGCAGATTTTGTATACTACTGGTTTCACCGCGGTCTACATGAGGTTAATGTTTTCTGGGGAGCTCATGTGGTAAGAGACAAAAAAAAAAAAAGAAGACTTGCTATCAAATAATTATAGTGCAAATAGGTCCACCATTCATCTGAGTATTACAACCAGTCGGTGGCTCTTCGACGGAGTTTGGTCCAGCACCATATCCAGTTTCTATTTGAGATGCCTGCTGCTTTCTTCCTACCTCCTTCAACCTACTTTGTACACAAACAGTTTTGTCTGATCTTTCAGTACTGGTATGGATGATACCGCTAATTTGCAAGTCGGTATTCATTGTGTATTCCAGGCTACATACAGAGATGATTGGTTCCCTTGGGTTTCTAGAGTACATTATCAACTCTCCTGTAGCTCATCGCGTACATCATGGACGTAACCCGTACTGCATTGACAAGAATTATGGTGCAACTCTCATTATTTGGGATATTCTTTTCGGAACATTCGCACTTGAGCGAAAGGAAGAACCCGTTGTCTATGGCCTTACCCATCCTATTAATACGTTCGATCCTGTGAAACTCCAGTTTGCTCATTACAAGTACATAGTCGATACGTTTTTGGCAACCAAGCCCATAAGTAACAAACTGAAAGTGCTATTTTACGGTCCAGGTTGGCACGAAGGTTCCCCACGCACCGGTTTACTCGAAGAGATCCCAAAAATTGAACGTGACCAGGTCATCGAAAAGTATTCTCCACCACTGACAACTGGCATCAGTGCCTACGTTGTGGTCCAGCTTATTGTAACTAGCATAACGACAAAGCTTATCTTATCCTCGCGTGCGCCTGTTACAACGTTACCAGCAGTGCTAATTATGCATGCACACTTGTGGTGGCAGACCATGTCGCTCGGACGAATCTTCGACCATAGACCACAAGCGCTCGAAAATGAAGTTCTGCGTAGCGTGGTTGTGAGCATTACGCTGGGACTAGCAAGCTACAAACCAAATCATTCTCTCGCCCTGATTACCATGCAAATGATCTATAGCGGACTTGCAATCATAATGTATCTGACGCAAAGACATAGATACAATACGGTAGTAAGAGAATACGCAAAGCTGAAACAGCAATAATGGCTGAATGCCGCAAACAAATGTACCCAAAAAAAAAGAAGTTTTAATTAAAGAAGTAACTATCTTAAGCTGCTTTGCGGCTTTGTATATGTCTTGGAGGATAGTGAGCTCGTGCAGCTGATGAAACTGCGAATGGCGCAGAAGACATACCCGCTGAGGGGTCATATGTTGACGGCAGAGGGTCCTGCGATTTTCGCCCGAAGATTCCCAACATCGTTTTCAGGAGACCTTTTCTGTTCTGTGCTGGGATGTTGTCAGCTACGTTAGGATCTACAAAATAATCTCATGTTAGCTTATACTCCTCTATGTCCTCGTTTATAATCTGACCACTCAAAGGAAGTGCGTTATCGTTTGCGCTCAGGCTGATAAAGTACGTGAACGGAATAAGCCAAACGCAAACTCCGAAAAAAGAGGCAATGTCCATGAACGGCCTATAATGGAAAGTGAAGTATCTGAACCACAAAAAGTGATCTGCAAAAACAAGAACTGATAACAAACAAATGATCAGCGGTTTCATCTTCACTGTAAAAGTAGTTGCTTCTTACTGCAGCTGCTGATAAATGGTAGACTTGTAAGATTGATAAAAGGGAAGGTATGAAGGTTCAGACTGTAAACGCAATGACAGAATATGGAGAATGCGAGCAAGAAGAACGGCATACTGTCGAAGAGCCATAAAAGAACATGGATCGCGATGACCCCCTAGATCGGGCAATGAGATGGCGCTTATTCCAAGTCATCTCAAGTAACTCACCGCTGTCATCGTTTTGATCACTTTTCGCGTGTAAACAGTGTATTCTTCAACCTAATCTACCATTAGCACGGTGCGATCCACGAGATATCAGTACGTACCAGTTCTGCCAAGTAATACAGCCCACATGCTGTTGAACGTCATCGTTAGCTGTCAGTAACCGAGTTGAGCATTGGCGTACCTAAACTCAGTACAAAGAAACAAAACGCCAACGCTGTTGCCCCGTAAGCCACTAGATGAAGAAATGTCATGTCCAAGATCCGTTTTGGGTGAACCCAAACGCGACCAACTTCAGGTGATACGGCACCTACACATATTCATTTCGGGAACGAATTCTAGGTCCGCAGGTACGCTTGGGTGCTGTCCATCTTTGCGAGAAAAGTAGAAAGCTTCACCCACCGACAAAGCTAAATCGCTTATTAGACACAACAAATTCAGGCACTACAATAGCGAGATATTTTGCCTTTTCCTTTCATTTTTTGAGATGAACGATATGACAGACCTCGCAGTTAATGTATGGCCTAGGACGATCTCTTCTGCGGAATACGTTTCATGTTTTTACACAGTAAAACAATGCATTGATGATGCAGCGATGATGCAGCGAGTATCAATAAACTGTTTATCGAATTATTTTTTACGCTACTCATAAATAAAACTTGCGTTCTCGAAGAGTCAAGTTTGCGCTACAAAAGAATAGAATATGCGGTGGTTAGTACGTCAATTTTACGTCAGAAGATTAACCAACTTACATGAACTTGGTCTCCTCAGTGGACGCAAAATTTACCCGAGCAGCATAAAAAATAACTCATGGTCAGTAAATGAAAGATGCTTTAATGTCTTTTACTTGCCCTCCCCCCGAAGGGGTATTCCCGTGGTAACACGGGGACCCAACCCCGCGCCGAAGCCGTGGGGGCGCGGTGGCGGAAGGTGGTCGGATTCTGGGAGCGGCCGATTGTAGGACGGTCTGCAGAGGACTTGAAGCGATCCAGCGTCTGGCGATCTATCACGGAAAAGAAAAAAATCAGTGATGCTGAGTAAGATAACGTTCACTTAAGTGGTGAACGTAAGTTACACACACGGGCAAGACGGTTCGGGACAGAGGTCATGCAGCCTAAACAAGAGGCAGAAAACATGAATAGTTTTGCAGGTGTCATGTATTGACCTCCTTACCGAGCATGTTAAAGAGTAACAGAGTCGAAGAATAGAAAATAATTCATGCATCTCTTTAAATACGGATGATTCTGGTATGGACTCATCGTAAAACATTTCCATGCCTTGTGTTAAGGCATACAGAAACCTGTCACTGATGCAATGAATCATCTCAACGTCAAAAGGGACGTACTGCTTTAGGTGGAATACTTTCATTTCTTGAGACATTTTTATGCTTTCCAATAGGATACTGAGGAAATCCATCACTGTAAACATAAACTACTCTAATGCAAAGTGCAATTATCCGAGCGTGAACTATTCATTGGATGAACGTAAAGACACGTACTTCAAAAAGCAGAGTTCGTCTGGAAGTAACGCCGAGTGATTTCAAACAGACGCAAAATCATAGGCAAAATCAATATAAATCCACGATAGGGTTTCCAATAGCACGAAATAAAATTGGTGTACACATGCATTGCTCGAACAAATAAAATGAGCAGAAGACCTTGATACTTAACTGGGTAGTATCAAGTCGGACCTATTCTCGATGACCAGCTCTTCCCATTTTAAGGTTTTCAATACGAAACAATGAAGCATGCTTGAGCGCCCTCACATAAAACAGGTTTCCAAGTATCGTTCCCTCATAAGTTTTATTTTTAATCCTCATCCCAATGTCCTTGCTTCTTTGGAGGCTTTGGTCCACCCGCAGGCTTAGACATAATGATCTAGAAGCTCGCGCGTAAGTAAACGGAAACAAAATACTTTTTTGGTACCTGATCGACACGCAGGACGGTAATGGCTGTATCTGCAGCCAGTTTCAGAGCCCAATACTTGGCTGCAAGGATATCAAATACACCAGCATTGACAGCATCTAAAGTGCCGTCATTCTCGTTCTAACCACCGGTAAGTATCATTGTACGTCTAGAAGACTCTTTTTTTTTTACCTCCACATCCACGCCAATTTTCATGCCAGCATCGCCTTCTTGGTAATGGGCGGCGTACAAACAAGACAGCACTGCAGTAGCATCCATGCCAGCATTTTCACACAATGTTCTGGGTATCACCTCTAACGCCTCTGCAAATTTTTTGATCGCATGCTGGTTCAAACCGGGAGTCTTGGAAGCAACTGTTTGCAGACGCTTATTCAATTCCATTTCTGTTGCTCCTGCACCCGCTAACAAGCGGCCATCGCGTGTTGCGGCCTTAATCACATTCACACCATCATCGATTGCACGCTCAATATCATCCATATGATTTTGAGTTGCGCCACGAATGACGATCGTCGTTGTACGACCTTTTTCAGCTCCTTCTTGACGGAAAACAGTCACTCGATCGCTACCAATCTCAACCGTTTCGACCACATCACAGAATCCCATTTCTTCGGCCATTGGTACACCCAAACGAGCTAAAGCGGTGGCACCAACGACTCTGCAAAGACGTCGAAGATCGAACTTGGAAAGGACCTTGACAGCCATGATATTGAAACGGTTCAAATAATGCAGTGCGAGCTCACCAATACCAGCACCGGTCACCACCACCTTAACACCAGCATCTGCCAATTCTTGGAAGATCTGGAAGCACAACACGTTAACACTTTGCGCTCAATAACGCACTTTTACCTTCTCCACGTATTTTTCTTCGTCTTTGCTGAAGTTAAGCATTTCTTGTGCATTGTGAATCAGTACAGTTCCTTTTGTTTCTGTCTGCGTAATATCCAAAGGACAGGTGAAAATGGCCACCTTTGCCTTGGTGGCGTTCTGCACGATGCCTACAGCAGATTTAATCAATGACCCTCTCAATGCATTATAACCTACCATCAGGCTCACGACCAAAGACCATGCCTCTGACGACCTTTGATTCGTAGATACTTGAACCCATCACTTTAACTACTCGGACATTATCAACGTTGAAATCCTTTGGGTTTTTAGGCATGATGTTCAAGGCAGCTTCTGAAACAAGGTCTCCTAGCAGATCTTCATGACCGTACTGTTTTGCAGCAATAGACGCTTTGACAAGCTTATATATATCCTCCTTAGTGGATAGCGATTGAGCATTATCAACGACCAACTCTAAAAGGCACAAAACGATGAACAATGCTACTACACAGCTATTCCTTTTCCTTTTACCTTCCAAAATAGATAATGCGCGGTCCCTTGCCAATTCATAGCCTTGCACAACCTCGGATGGATGAAGACCTAATCGCAGCAGATGTTCGGCTTTCTGCAATAGCTCTCCAGCAAAGACCATTACAAAATTGGTATTATCGCCCACTTCGCTTTCTTGCTGTTGCGACGCCATGACAAGAAGTTTTGCTGCAGGATGGACCACATCTAGCTCACGGATGATGGTAGCAGCATCATTCGTTACAAACAGCTTTTCCAGATGGTTGATGATCATTTTGTTACGGCCTTAGAGTTGTTGCTGTCAGTCCAGGATCATCGCATGTCAAAATCTGTACCATTAGGACCCATTGATGTTCGCACAACTTCGGATAGTTCGTGTGCCGCCTCGATGTTCCGTAAAACAGCTTCATCTACGCCTTCTTGAAACTATGCTCAAAAATATAAGTTCTTGATTCCTGTATTGATGATGAATCAGTAACAAACCTTGTAACCTTCCTTAAAAAGCTGAGGAAGTGTGCTTTTGGGTACACGCAAAGCCATATTATATTCTTACGCGTCGATGTGAAAGAGGTTACGTTCGGGATCTGTCAAAGGGCGACCTTTCCCTTCAAAACTTTTGACACCACGTTTCCGGCTCCGTCAGCGCAACGTCATGTGCATTTACCAAAAAAGGCTGAGGACCTGAAATGGCAGAAGATGCAATTCTTTCCCTTTGAATATCTTTAAGCTAAAGAATAACGGCCAACCTTAGTTACTTCATAGGAATCATTCGCTAAATAAATAAATACCCAGGTTTTTTTTTTGAAAACAATGCTTTCATAGTATCAGTTTAAGGGATTGCTTCGGACAAAAAGGTTTTCAGGTCCCGTTTGAAGCTATGTGCCCTTTTATGTTCAGGAAAATTCTCGGACGTAGCGTTGCCTTGTAACTAAGCCATTGATTATAACTGCTCCAGCTACAAACGCGTATAACCGTTACTACGGATTTTATATTATGATTTCTACGGAAGAAGTCCAATTCATACGGGATCCCATCGGTGAACGAGAAAAATAAGTGCTGCATCGCGTACTTCACTACGGAAAACATGATCTCGAACTTTCATGATGTATCATGGAACGATATTTAAGTATTCATGGAAACAATCACGGAGATGTCGGTTTTCGGGATGATTTTTCCCGTAATGCTTGATCTGTGTACATCCTCTAATCAAATGGATTGGTCCCATAGAACACTGAATTACTTGAAGAAACTGCTGTTGGGCCGCCTGTTTCATCAATGAGTTAACTTTTGTATAGCTAGACATTGCTGTGAAACTGGTATAGGTACGCAATAAGATGGTACACGCACTTACCAGCGTTAGCAATAGAATCAATGCAAAAATGTTCTATAACATAATCAGTACAGCGAGTCTAATCACATTTACTATGGAGCTGCAGGCATTTTCAGTACTGTTGCTAGCAGGCTTACGAAATCGTTCATCCCTTCTAATCAATAAAGCAACGGCATATTTGCATTTGACGTCTCGGCATCACGCTCATCTAAGCTACCGTTCTAGTTACTCTAACGCTTTGTGCTACAAGACTATCAAGCAATTAAATGTTATCATAATGTAGTCACATCTTAACGACGCATTAAAAGAGTAACAATTTATGCCATCTTCTCTTTTCACCTCATGCATCGAATGTATCGAATGTATCGAATGTATCGAGTCTCTCCTAGATCATGCTAGGCTTTCTAGAATAAGTTACCATGATAGTGTTCCTTTTAGATCCCCTTACAACCATGTTGCAGTTTGTCCGATAGATCGCTGTGGTGCGCTATTGGTCCAACTTTATCAGTTTAAATGGCGCTCTCTGTACACGGTCAGATGACATCAATGGCATTGTATAAAAATGGGTGCGTTATTTGATTGAAATCATCTTTAGCCTCTTTTCCACTATGACCATCAACACCATGGAAGTTATCTATTCCGACGACTGTCTTTTACACGACCCTCCGACTCAAGTGCGACATGGAGAATTCCTTCCCCATCCAGGTACAGGATCAAATACGCTCAATCCATCGTACCTATACCCATACTAGAATCGCCGGCACGACTGAAGTCTATCAAGGCATTTATTGACAAGCATCCCGAATTTGTTGTTAGCGCTCCTCGTGACTATTCGCTCAGACCAATTCTCGACGTGCATCAACCGGACTTTGTACAGTTTTTGCAAACAATCTATAAAGTATGGGTCGAAGGAGGGAATCACCCGGGTGCTGTACTGCCTCAGACATTTGCCCATCCATCCTTGATAAGGAACCTCGGGGACCAGTGGAAGACTAACGCAAAGGCAACAGCGGATGCCTTGTGTGGGCAGTACATTTTTGACATGTCCGCGGTCTTCACCGAACGTGAGAAACGGGAAGTTTGTGGATTCACTCGCTAAGATGCATTTTGTCATGAATTACTATGTAGATACATGGAAATCAGCCTATCGTTCCGCGCAAGTGGTATTGACGGCTGCACATCAACTGTTGCTGCAATGGGAGACGAGTAAACAATCAAACGGTGTGTACGCAACGTGCCGACCGCCAGGACACCATGCAACACAGGATGTTGCTGGAGGTAAGATGCTGGGTGCCATAGGGAAAATGCTTTAGAGCAAACATCGACGGCTAGGGTTTTGTTTTATCAACAATGTTGCTGTGGCCGCTCGGTTCTTGCAGAACTACTCGCTTCAAGACATGAACCTTCTTCAAGAAAACGGCGAACTGCCGGAGCCGCAAGGACGGAAAAAAAAGATACTGATTGTCGACGTTGATTACCATCAGTTGAGTGGCCATCTATTTTGCAAGAAAGAAACTGATGGAAAGCTGCATGTAGTGGTAACGGAACACAATCCATCTTCTACGACGACCCTACTGTAATGTACATCTCCTTGCATTGTATGCCAGATTTCCCGTATTTCACCGGTAGCGAGGCTGAAGTTGGAATCGGCGCTGGTGTCGGCTACAACGTTAATGTTCCCTTGTCCAAGGCTACCACCGACGAAATGTATCAAAGTGCGCTTGCAGAGGTGCTTCACAGGACCGCTGTCGTTGAATTTGGGGCAGACATTGTTCTATGTTCTCTCGGACTAGACACTTGGCACGAGGATCCCATCGCGGGTATGCAGATCAAGGAAATGGAAACATATCGGAAGATAGGCGCTTTATTTAAGACGGCGGCAAGCTGCAAAGAGCGACCCGTACTCTTCGTCCAAGAAGGAGGCTACAATGTTTCGAAACTGGGTGATTTGGTGGGGCAAGTACTTCTTGGCTACTTGAATTAGGCGTGAGCAGGTCAACAACATTCAGAAAGCTATCCTTCATTGCTAGTGACCTTTCCGTCATATTGCTTAGAAACGATACATTTGAAAAATAAAGTTCTTTTTTTTTTGGAGGTTTAGCTATGTATCACAAGCAGGTCCGGGAACGGCGATGACCAGATGTGGACCGTGCGAACCACTTCTTGGAGAACTCCATTCAATGTATTATGACTTGCAATGGTTTTCCGCTGTCTGCCGAACTACAGGAAAAATGTTCTGCAGCGACACCAACCGTGGGACAACGGTAGTTTAAATCACTCAGCCCTTTTATAATGGTAGCAAAAAAAAAAGAAGTCTTGTACACTTCTTTCGATCCGTTATGCTTCCCAGGTTGAAGTTTGCTACTTTATCATTTTCTACACTATACGCCACTCAGGTAAAAAAAAAAAAAAAAAAAAAAAAAAAAAAAAAAAAAAAAAAAAAAAAAAAGAAGAAGAAGAAGAAGAAGAAGAAGAAAAAGGTCATTCCAGGCTAAAACCATTGTACGCTAACCGAGAGGCATTTAGATCCGACGGAATGCCACCATAGCAAGGGATCAGGTAGAACAGACGCAATGCATGGTTGATCATTGAACAATCGTTCTTATTATCTTTACAGGCTCCTGCAGTTTCAAAGTACTTGACAGATACATTCTCACGCCAGCATAACTACCTGCGTATTTCACTTACAGAGCGATGCAACTTGCGATGTGAGTCACAGACTATGCAACGGCATTCAGATGAGTGACTCTATATTTAGGCACTTACTGTATGCCCGAAGAAGGAGTGGAATTGACACCTCAAGAGAAATTATTGACAACAGAGGAAATTCTTCATCTTGCCCAGCTTTTCGTTGATCAAGGGGTCACGAAAATTCGTTTGACAGGGGGTGAGCCGACCGTGCGGCCTGACATTGTCGAGATAATCCAGGGACTGGGAAAGCTGAAATCCCGAGGCCTTGAGAGCATTGGGATGACTACAAATGGCATTGCATTGAAGCGAAAACTCGAAAAAATCAAGGACGCCGGGCTCGACTCGCTTAATATCAGCCTAGATACTCTTGATCGCCATATGTTTGAGATCATGACACGCCGCAAAGGTAATAATAATAATAATAATAATAATAATAATAGATGGCAACCCCGATAGCACGGCTTAGTAATTGTTTCAGGATTTGAACGGGTGCTGGATACCATTGATGAAGCAGTCAAGATAGGAGTACCTCACGTCAAGATTAACTGTGTCGTTCTACGAGGAACAAATGACAATCAAATACTTAATTTTGCGGCCTATACCAAAGACCATCCTGTGAATGTGCGCTTTATCGAATACATGCCGTTTGACGGTAAGATGACTCATTTCTCTGAATACATTCATCTCATCATTCGATAAAGGAAACCGATGGAACAAGGACAAGCTCGTACCATACAAGGAGCTAATTCATCGCATTGAATCTATGTACGGTCGTCTCAACAAGTTGAAAGACGATCCCAACGATACAACGAAGGTGAGTTCGTCTGAAATTTGTACAATTTGTTCATTGACCTTGTTCTAGGCGTACCAAGTGCCTGGTTATCGTGGCAAACTCGGCTTCATTACTTCGATGACTGATCACTTTTGTGGGACATGTAATCGCCTAAGAATTACGGCAGACGGAAATATCAAAGTCTGTCTGTTTGGTAGCGCCGAGGTATCCCTACGAGATCTGCTGCGCAAGGGTTGTTCAGATGAAGAGTTGCTCGAGGTGATTGGTGCAGCTGTGAAGCGGAAGAAGAAACAACACGCAGGCGTGCTTGAACTTGCTGCACAAAAGAACCGACCGATGATTCTAATCGGAGGCTGACGTTTAGATTATCGAATAATATATTTCTCTATTTGCTAGTACCTTAATAAGCCAAGACTTGCTCCACTACAGAGTAAAGTCTAGAAGATTCCCCCCGGTACTGTTTATTATTACTTACGTAGAGGGTCGTTGTATTTACGACTCCATTGAGCGCTACGTTAAATTAACATGTCCGCCAGAGACAGCTGTACTAGGCGCGGGGCGCAAGCCTTCTTTCACTTTCTGGACGTTCTACAAGCGTGTGCGCGTAATTCAGAATAAGTTGATCATGGTTGTTTCCCGTTTACTCCCCAGAGCAAGACGTGTGTGGCAGACATGCTCGTAAACAAAAGTTGACGTTTCTTATGTTCTAGAGATGCAATGCTGGCACCGTTCATCACTACTTCGTCTTTACAGTACTAATCACGGTGCGCGGCATTTGACACATACAGATCCTGAGACGGGTGAAGCGAAGATGGTTTCAGTCACGCAAAAGAATGACACGCATCGCGAGGCACGAGCTATTGGTCGCATTCTGATTCCCGGCGATGCTTACGGCTTGCTGAAGAAGAACGAAATGCAGACGGCTAAAGGCAATGTACTGAGTGTGGCTCAGATAGCAGGCATACAGGCAGCGAAAGCAACAAGTCAGCTCATTCCGTTATGCCATCCACTGCTGCTCGGGTCTATCGACGTGAAATTATCGATGAATGATAACCATCAAAGCGTTGAATGTGAATCAGTGGTACAAACGACTGGTAAAACGGGCGTGGAAATGGAGGCGCTGACGGCGACAAGTGTTGCATTATTGACGGTGTACGATATGTGCAAAGCTGCAAGTAAACACATGACAATTGATGGTATTCACCTTGTCGAAAAGACAGGTGGTAAGAGCGGATCTTGGAAATGGCAAAAGAATAAAGACTGAAAACACGTTTCCATCATTCAAACATTACTTTGCATCGACACCAACTCAATCCTGCGCTGAGCAGTATATCTTTGCGCAGGGAAGCAAATACCTTTACTTCTAAATCAAAAGTCCATTAATAGATTCCCTAACGCACCAATCGGAACGCGTAAATGATCTGTATTTAAAGGGACGCATGAATCCTTTTTTTTTCTTCGGCTCTGTTCTTTTAAAAAAGCATCACCGTAAGGATGTCAATTCTTCGCTACGTATACAGGATCATTCATGTCTTTTTATCCATTGTTTAGCCTGCATGACCCCTGTCTCGAATCATCTCGGCTGTCGTGTAGCTCCATGTTCACCACCAGGTAAATAAATGTGGTCCTTTGCAGTGTCATTTGTTTTCCACAACAGGATCTCGCCAGATGCTGCATCGCTTCAAGTCCTCTGCAGTGCTTTACCACTGGCAAACTCGGCCAGACTCTCACCTCACGTCGCTCCCACCCGGCCAGGGTGGGGGGCGGACCCCCGTCCAGAACGGGAATACCCTCGGAGTAAGTAAACTGACATCAAAGCATCATCCATTAACTAACCGTGAACAATCTTTTATGCTGCTCTAATAAATTGTGTGTCCACTAAGTGTCAAGTTGATGTAAGTAAAAAAGTATGATTTTGTTGCCAACTCATTAACTAAAGACCGTACATTTTATTTTTCTCTCGCGCAAACTTAGCTCTTCATGGACGCATAATTTGTTTAGAGTAGCGTAGAAAATTGTTCAACAAACAGTTAAGACTGAAAAGAAAACTCGCGCTTTTTGACGGGTCCCCCTGTTTATTATCAAAGAAAGCCCAAAAAACTGACCCTTTTCTTTTATTGATTTTTCTTCTCTTACTCGTCGTCAGACACAGAGCCCTTCTTCTCGTCACCGGTAGCGCGAGCTAGATTATTAAAAATGCCCGGTCAGATATCCATCACCGCGTTGGTAAACCAAAAAAGAAAAAACTTACTGTAGATGACCTGGCTGGCGTGGCGAGAGATGGGCTTGATCAAACCCTGAGCCTCAAGCTCACGGATGGCGACACGAGCAAGGGAACCGTTCAAACGAAGACGGTCAACCAATACGGATTGGGAGATGAGCTTGTAGGTGGGGACTTCCTTGAACAGACGCTCATAAGTGGGCTTGTCGAGGACAACCATGTTGTTGGCCTTGTCCTTGACCTTCTTGGCAGACCACTTCTATAAACGCGCCGAGTAATCCTGTCAGTTCATCTATTCTTTTATACTCTATACACTACTTGCCTTCTTGGCCTTCTTTCCTCCAGAGGAAGAGCTAGGCTTGGCAGCAACGTCCTTCTTAGCCTACGTGAAATGGTTTAGCAAAAGGAAGATCTTCCATTGATAAGACGACAAAAAGGAACGCATGGAAGGATCGTGGATATGTGCGCACATCTGTGTCATCATTGTAGTGCAGTAAATGTAATATAACCACAGAAAATGGTAATCGGTGGTGGCAGTCTCCATGTGTTCCGCGTACGAATCGACTGGATACCCTCATTCCTTCCTTCCACAGGCTGTACAAGGTCTCTTTTTGGTTGCTTCTGGTCCGATCCATTGAATCTAACGCATCCATCCATCCTCTTCCTTCCATGTCCCTTTCGTCGTACGGATGCTCGTTAACTCACCATGATGAATAGAGAGAGAGCAAGACCTTTCCCCGGCCATCACTGTCCTATAACTCAAACCCGAAAAGCAGGCGGAGCTTGTACTCGATTCGCCGTCACCGAGCCTGATTTTCCGGACCGCACTTTTTCACTCCATGATGGGACACGTGTCTCCCTTTCATCCTAATGGCCATTTACTATGCATATTTGGATCAATGGAAAAAAAGCCTCTGCTAAACGCAAGCTATAGTCTTTACCAAAAAAAGAAAAAATTAGCAACCAATGAGAAATTCTTCGTGGGAAGAGCACATCCCTCGAATGCTGTTTATTCCAATGTTTGAGTTTGATAGCCCCTAATCATTGCTCCGTTATGTACGTGAATTGATTATCTAGAACATCCAAAGAGGAATTGACAGGGAGTTAGCTGTAGTTGGCTAACTCACGCACTATTTCAATAAAGAGTAACTACAAAGTGCATGGGAAATAGTGCTAGAATATCTCTGAAATGTTCACTATGTCAGTGACGGATTAGGGAGCTTGCTATTTTGACTCTAGACTTTCAATTACCTATTCTTTGAAGAGAGCGGAAAGGTTGTTCCAGAAAGGCTAGAGGGCAGTTAGAAAAATGTATATAGCAACGGAGCGTGTTGATTATACCGACTTAGTGAGTCCGTGATAATTACATATGAATAGTTAATCCGCAGTAAACATAGGGTTGATTCCGTAGGATCATTCTACAATCGGAATTGAAGCACATACAGAGGAAAGGCAGAAATATCATGCAAAGGGGCTATATATGAGTTCATGTAACTTCTAGCTATGTTTCGTTCACGTTAGTGATAAGATGATAAAGCCCAACGATAGTTGTACGACTTGAAAACCGAGCTATCCCGAATAGTTGGTGTGCGGTTGAAGCAAAAAGTAAACATGAAGCAATACGCTGTGAAACTATCGAGAGAAATCGGTGGCAAGAACGTAGATAAGGAAAAGAAAATGCTTTTCCACAATCTATAACTTTGACTTCTGCATCGATCCGTGTCGCTATCATTTCTATCCCTATATTAGTATGCACGAAGTAAAACGCTTCTGTGATGTTTCTTAGCGCGAATCTGCAATCCTAGTCGACGCACGCCGCTCACCAAATCAAGTTTGAGCTAAGGACCAAGCAAACATATGGTCATTAGTACATGAATTAACCACAAACTCCTGCTTTACTTATATCACACGTCCTCCCGGTGTACTAGCATCTGTATAGTGTAGCATTCATAGTTACGTGAACGGAATAGTAGTTGGGACGTTATTACTTTGCCCCGAAGAGTATCTCCACGGCCGTACCCCGCACCATGATGAATGGGGTAGGTGAAGGAGTGGATTTAGTCAATTGAAACGCGCTGCAGGGGGATCTAAAGCGATACAATATCTGATGATTTATTGTACAAGATGAGGGATGGTGTGACAACATCCGGGATGTTGGCTGAAGAGCCAAAGGAAAAAAAAAAAAAGAAAAAAAAAGAAAAAACGATCAATGACCTCCTGAGTACAGATCGCACCCCATTTACCTGGATCGTCTTTACGTGAGAACGAAGGGGCCCTATCACTAACTCAAACATAATATGGAAAACATATGGCGTGCGAGTCGCAGCGTTGCATTACCGTAAAAGAAACTATAGCGTATGTAACGTATGGTTTTATTTGGAGATAATGCCAAGTTATACGAAAACACCCATAAATTCCTTCTCATTAGATAGACTCCTTATAACCTAGACTTATTGTGGGTACGAAAACGCCAAACCAATCCACTGTTTATACACTCATCACATGTGCCATGCAGCCCAGGCTCTTTTTTTTTATGTACGAAAGAACACGATTATACCATTATCTTTTCCCATTGTTGCAAAACAATAAAAAAGTAAGGAAAGAATAATGCTGTCTTATTTGAGGGGCACGAATCTGGAAGAGTGGGTGGCACCAATACCGGGGCGACCGTGTCTAACGGGCTTGTAGGTGATGCTATGAAACGCAAAATATGAGATGATTGCTGCTAGCCCCTTGGGATATCAACTACTTACGAGAATTCGGCAAGATAGTGGCCGACCATCTCAGGCTTGATTTCGACCTGGTTGAAGGTCTTACCGTTGTGGATACCGACGACGGAACCAATCATCTCGGGAACAATGATCATGTTACGGAGGTGAGTCTTGACGGTGGCGGGCTTCTCGTCAGCAGCAGCCTCCTTCTTTGCCTTGCGGAGCTTCTTGATAAGACCCATAGGCTTGCGCTTCAAACCGCGCTGGAATCTTCTGCGAGCGCGGCAGTGAACAAGCTCCATGAACTATTTGATTTTTCCACAAAACGATCGGTTTATTTCACGCGCTTAAGGTCGCTTGGGAATTCTAATGCTGTTTACCTGTTCGGACGACAAGTCCAACAACTGGTCGAGATCGACACCACGGTAGGTGAATTTGCGGAACGTACGCTTACGTTGGGTCTGCTGTGCTTGATCAGCCTAAAAGAAAAAGCCGCACGGGACGAGGGCGATAGTTAGCGACGTCGTGAGTGTATTTTTTGATTTTATCCATCGTATTCCGTTCGTCTATAGATGGATGGATGGGAGCCTACGTACCATGATGGAAGAAGGAGTCTGGACGGTGTCCGGAGAATCGCTGTTTTCCAATCCATCATGGGGCAGCCACGGAGAGATGCGATTGGCCGACCTGGAGAAACTCTGCACTCCGAGCTAATCCGGGAGTGTGGCCGGAAAGATAAATACCCCATTTGCATGAACCTGTCTCCTCACCTCTCCTTCCGCCCGGACACGGTGCACGTATCGTCATACAAAAAGACAATAGTCACTGGGAACATTTTTATACCACTTAGATGGTGCTAGCACATAAAATAGTATGCTACTGCAATGAAACCTGCTGAAGTGCGTTTACATGCTGGTGGATTTCATAATACGAGACGAAGACAAAACTGTCGCACATAATGTAGTCAACTGCATTGGCAAGTAGGACACTACTTTATTTAGTCAATGCCAGTATGATTCTCATGAATAAGCGTACTACTGCAATAGCTTAAGTGAGAGACTTTGTAGTTGGTTTTTAAAGTAGCATTAGGACTTGATAGCTATTCTTCAATGTAGATATCGTGTTCTTTTTGCAGAGAAAAGCAATATCAGATCTTGACCACTCAATTATTCTATGCGGAGATCCTGTGGTTGGAAAGGAGTTGCTCCGCTTGTGATGATGGCGTTTGAAGCCTATCTTTGAGGATGTTTCAAAGCAAAATGCCATTTGAAACGTACTAGCTTTATACTTCACATGTCTCCGGATGACTTACTACAGTAAACATACCAGCTGCATAGCTGAGCCATTGATCCAAACGATTCAGCAATCCTTACCCTCACTACAAATGACCCTGGCTAGTTCCAAGGAAATTCTTCAAAGTTTTGGCGGAAAACTCCCAATGTCTATTAGTATTTGGTACACCACATTAACGCCGGCGTCGTCAATGCCAGTCTAGCGGCGTTTGTTCGGTTTCTGAGATAGCTGCTTGCATGTGTGTTATTTATTTTGCCTGTTGAATTGATCAGTCGTGGGTAAACCCGTTGAAATGTTACATTGCCCCAAAGGCGCTGCAATGCATGCACAATATAGACTTCCAGCGTCATTTTAACGTCATGTTTGGATATGTTTCAAACTAGAAGACGCAGAAGGCCAAATGATTTTATTCAGCACGCGACAATCGGGAAAGTCATCGTCGTATGGAAAAAGTTGTATGATTCCGGTGAAACGTAAAAGCGTGGGCTTAGTCCGCAACAATGGGTCTATTGTTGTAACTCAAATTTAATACAAGGGAGGATTATCCGTTTTTCCCAGCTATACCCTTTGTTACGTGGTATTCTCTCTAGCATGACCAACTAGAAGATAACCCAGAACACCATCATCACATGGCTCCTGCAAACGCGCAGCGGTTGCGACATAAATTATCGCACGCTTGACAATCGTATGGGTTTCTCAGAGTTACTGGCAGACGGAACGGGTAGCGCAAACTGATCTTAGCCGTGTAACGCGATCTTTTCCCACATCTTAACATTACAATTGTAATTGTCGATCGTTCAATTGGATGACGAACTATAAAAGTAGTTGGAATTCAGAAGATAAGATAAAGAAGATGCTTGAATGAAGTGATGGGTCATGTTCTGATCCCCTGAGATTCAAGCCCTCGACTTACAGCTGCGTAAAATCAACAACCAAAAAGAGCTGTTCTTTCTTTTTTCTTTTTTCCTGTGTTCGCGTTGTGCATCCCATAAGCGTACATGGGATCACACGACCCATTGTCTTGTTATGCCTATTGAGACCAGATGTTGCATACCCACGTAAGTAAAGCAAAAAAAAAAGAAAAAAAAAAGTTGTCCTACGAGGGAAGTACTCTGCCAAACAAAGGGAAAAAAAGAGGTCTAGAAACAAAGACTGGCCTCCAATTCCTTTTTTTTTTCTTTCGTCAGATGTATCAATGTAGTAGTACGCTACATGTAGGTATTTGTTGTTACTTGAAGCTGAGCCAAAGTTATTTGCGCGACGGATACAAGGAATCGACTGGCCATCCGGTCCGGTCCAACGGCAACGTTTTAAAAGAAGAAGAAGAAAAAAAAAGAAAGAAACATACGGAAAAAACGAAACTTTGGTATTTAAAAGTTTGTGCACATGCTGAAAAGAAACTACAGAGGGGGAAAGGATGGGGAAGAAGTAAATAAATTACAAGTGAAGAGAAGAAAAAAGTAGAGAATCATTTGGTGGAAGAAGTTGAAGTTGCAGTGTCTGCATCAGATATTTTCCACATCCACCATGGACCACTGTAGTCTTCGTCGCCCCATCGACCGCAGAGACCCATAGGCCAGATAAAGCGGCCACTGTATTCCCACGTTTCGGCAGAATCGATGTAAGTTTTCTCCCAAGTGACACGACCGTCTTCGGTATCATCAATCAGGCCTGAGACCGCGAAAGTGCCAAGGTTATCATTGCCAGAGCCTTCAAACCGAGTGAGAGGGCAGGTTCGTAGATAGGCAGTTGGAAATTGATTAGCATCCTGGGATTTATTTAATTTTCTTCGTTTTCGGAATTCTGATGGATTATCCTGCCAGCGAGAAGTCCATGAAGAGGAGGAGGAGGAAGAAGAAGAAGTAGAGTCCTCAAGCGGAACGATTCGGAGGCTGAGTGTCATTGGGCCGTCAAACCAATTTTCGGTAAGATTGGAAGATTCATCCGGATCCAAGAAGGAATAATAGCCCATCCATTCACCTTCGATGCGATGGGATTCACTGACGAAATGACTTGCAGATGCAAATCCTGTATCTGCATAAATGTTTTCACGCCTTGAAGGGGAAGAAGAGATGGTGCCAGTAGGGTTGTGTTTTTCTTCCCAACCATTGCGGGATTCACGTAGACTGGCGAAAAAGAGTTCACGTTCATATCGTCTCAGGAATTCGACGTCGAACATTTCAGATTTAAAGTCGAACAGAGGGATTGGTACACATCCAGGAATGGCTTGATGAAGTGTGGGATGATGTGCAAAAATAGTGGTGAAGAATAAATGGAGCGCTGATTTAAGTGGATCTTGAGCGGGATAAAATGCAATAGAGTCGGGGCTTTGTACGGTCCACGAAGGAAATGCTTGTTGTTGAGGGATATGCTTATTGATGAGAGTGTCTGCTCCATATTCGTAGGCAAATTGGCTGAGTTCATCTGATACGATTTGGGTTGATATGTTGGACGCAAAGAACCTTGTGATGCTGAAGTCTAATAAAGTGGAAAAGTAAAATTATTTTTTTTAAGTTCCAGGAACACAAAGGTGATTCGGAGAGCTACTACTACTTACCATAATTGACGAGTGAAGACAAAATAGGCAAAACGACTGGGTAGATTTCACGATCACGAAAGCTACCCAATTGGAAAGCAATACCTGCAGCTGAGTGAACGTGGTAGTGTAAGAGATGGGGTATATTAAGTTGATCTAGTTAAACGGGTAATTTTGATTAGATTCAAAAGATAGCATGATTAAAAAAATTTCTTCTTCTTGTTCTTCTTTTCTACGTTACCATGCTCAGTGATCATATCCCAGATCACTTCCCAGTCAATGGCATCTAAGCGTGAAATATTGGAAGGATCTTTCACAAATGAACGACAAGCATATAATGCCCTGCAGCGGCGACCTAGGACAGATTGCCAATCCAATTGCAGGTGCAGTTGACGACGATATATGGCACTAGTGTCAAAACGAACATGAAATGCACGGGACCAGAGCGTTGCAAGACGCCAGGGATCATGATATATAAGGTGATAGATATATCGACAGCATATGGATAATTCAATTAAAGCAATAGGATAAAGATGTGATTTGCAAGATGGTAGAGTTGCGACGTTAGCTATGATTTCAAGTAATAGTTCCTTGGGTAATGATAAGAGTTGTGAACTATCATTAAAAGGTGGTGGCGGTGATGCTTGTGCAAGCCAAATCCGGTTCGTTAGCTTATTCATAAAGAGAAAAAAAAGTAAGTGGAAATAAGAAGAAAAAGAAGGAAAGAAAGTTTAAGAAAAAGAGAAGGAAAAAAGAAGAAGAAAAAGAAGAAAAAAGATAGAGAAAAGAAAGAGAGAAGGAAAAAAAAAAAAAAAAAGAGTTCACTCCGTAATTGGTAAGACTATTGACCTCGCTGGCGCTGGAATTTCTGAACTATCGGGGATTTAGCGTGGTTTCAACCATGACGTACTCTCTTTTTTTTATACATCAGCTTTGGGTCCAGGCACTTATCCAGTATAACCTATGGCCGTTAACAGAAGCAATACTAGTCGAAAGTAACCCTCCCTTCCTCCTTCCTTTCCCCTATATGTTATTTAAACCTATCCCGTAATCCACTATATGTTGCCACTTAGGATGAACAAAGACATGTTGTGACATGAATCCTCCATTTCCAACCCTTACAAAAAATTAACCTATTTTTACCAAAAAGAAGGTCAAATGTTCGATACACATTATCAAAAAGTCGGAGAACATATATTCAACGATATTTTAATTACGCATGAAACCACATGGCGTCGTGGATCAGGTTGATAACATCCATGACCCGTCTATTTCGTCAGGAGTATACATAAAACCTCAACCCAACAACCTCTCTCATCCATCCCCTAATGGACTTCTTTTTTTCATTGTCCGGTCCCACCATCCCACTTTATAAACTGTTTAGACAAGAAAAAAGTTTGGTATTTGTGACTCATCCGGGGAATACAAAAGTTTGTGGCAAAGAAGGACTAATGTCTGGTTGCTGGACTAAACACAACGTAGGACAATCCATTTAGGGTCTAGATAACACAACATCTGCTTATTTCTTAAGTACTGTGACCAGGAGGTTATATCCGGACTATTCCCTCCTGTGAACCGAGACCTTGACTGGATAAAAAATCCACATTCTACTCATGCGCCCGCATTCGAAAAATAAACACTCGACTTTACTTGACCCCTTCCCCTCATCCCGCATGTATAATCTACGCATCCCATTTGTTCCTTCTACTTTTTCTTCTTTTCTTCTTCTATTCTACCGTGAGAATTACCATCAGCATCATCCCATGATTTCAACAAGCAATGGTATCACTTGGCCTGAACTGCTCCATTACCTACCTTGGTTTTACCAAATAAAAAGATATATTCACACTATTCAGCTATTGGCTGAAATTTGTACAAAACAGGAAGTGTTTATACACTGTTGCTGCAGGATTTTTTTTCCCAAAAGAAAAGAAAAGAAAAAAAGGAATTGCTCAAATCATTATTTGTTGCTCGCCTAAACATGCTGAGCATACATTAACCTTTTTTGCTTTCTTCCTTCTGTTTCGAAAATCTAAATGAGTGATCAGGAATATGCAAAGGTACATAGAAGGCATGATCATGAATGATTCGAAATGACCAGCATAGATATGTA
Source organism: Saksenaea vasiformis B4078 (assembly GCA_000697055.1). Classification (NCBI taxonomy): domain Eukaryota; kingdom Fungi; phylum Mucoromycota; class Mucoromycetes; order Mucorales; family Saksenaeaceae; genus Saksenaea; species Saksenaea vasiformis. The sequence continues at coordinate 7,166 of JNDT01002389.1, read as the reverse complement.
AGATAATTGCATGTACAAGATACGTTACATGCGTTAGTTAGATGTCAACCATGACACCAACCAAAACAAGGTTTGTCTTACGAAAAGACGCGTACAGTCGGGAATCAATCCCAACGCATATTCTTTTCTTTATAACATAGATAGACCAATGCAAAGAAAGCATTCTCACGCGACATAGTCATTCATAATTCTTGCTGTCTCCCATCATGGTTTTTGGTTCTTCTCTTGGCTAAAAACATTTGGCAGATGAAAACACTCCCTATACTGCAGTCCAGAGCCGACCAGGCATTATAAGTAGAGAATCAGCTTTCATGCATGGCATGGGAGCTTCAATACAAAGCTAAGTCCGTCGACCACGTTTTGCGTGACATTATAAGTAGCGCCGTCCAATGGAAGAACCCTTGTCTTTGGCGGAGAATTTTGTCAAACACTTTATCATTTTCTGAAAAATGAAGTCGCACCAGATGGAAATCGATGTCGCACTCTACCAAGCGCGAATGTCGCAAGCCCTAAGAATAAACGTCACCACGCCAACGTTGCATTTGCAAGACGGCTCTAGGTTATATACAAGTGCGTCGGTGGTTTCTCTTCTATCGTCGTAAGCACATTAGAAGCCGTATCCTAATGAATATCCCATTTTGTTACGAAGATGGGAAACGTACTGCTACCAATGGATACGGCAAGCCTGGGCCTATGCATTATCTTATTGACGAGAAGCCGTATCGTATTGAAGCGTTGAACTCTTATGCACCGTGCTTCTCTCGCGCTGCCTCATCAACGAGACTTGAGGCCATGCAGATACAAGGCAAGATAAAGGTTGACGCCGATGTCATTTGTAAGAGAAGCGTTAACGAAGCGTAACTGCACTTCTACACAGACTATGACTCAGTGAGCTCCTGCAAGCTTCTGCCCCTGCAAAGCGGTTGAGAACTCATGCTCACGCGACACGAAAATAGGCCAGACACTATAAGAAGACGTCTGATAGAATCTTCGCGAACATGAAAATGTGGTCATCGTCGTCTCCTCAACAAGGAGCTTAAAGACTTACATATTTAACAACGTGTTGATGCGCATCAGCCGCTTGTTCTGGAGCAAGTGACGCCGGTACTTCAGCTGAAAACGTAAGAATACCAATCCTTGGATTGAGCCATCAGTGAAATTGGACCCACCAAGCAAATCTGCGCTACCCATCTATGCAATGAATTCGTGCCATATTAAAATAATCTTCATGTATATCTACGAGAAAAAGAGTCTATCATCATTCCTTATGCACGACAAGAGCAAGCAGAAAAAGGGTGACAAAGACATGTCAAGTTTATCTAGCGACGAAACCGTCTAATATGACAACGTAAACGGAGTCATCATCACCGACAGCATCTGTATAACAATCAGGACGAGAACAAGGCGCCATTGTTGCATTGAAGGTCATATATAAGTTACAGCAGAAACATGTACTAGCTTCACTGTTTCCAGACGCCCGAAAAGAAAAAGCTTATTTTCACGATAATTACAGTACTTAGCGGACGTGGAGACATACTGAGATAAATGCTTCCTCTTGGGAAGTTAGCCCAAGCGGTAATGTGGTGGTGGAATAAAATGCAATTGCCACACAAACTATTTATAACTTACGTTTACATGCGGGCTAGACATAACAATGGATTGTCATCACCGTTCTAAGGCTTGTCTGTCACAGGCAAACCCTAATAAGCCCAGTGACGTTTTATGTATAAGATTTCAGTTGTATCCTTTCGTGTCGCCACCCTCGCTCGATGCCCATGCTTGTAATGTTCGTTCCAGTGATGCGAAAGCCATCTCCAGTTGTGTAGATAGAACTTCCCCTATTGCTGTAAAAGCCGACATCAAATCGTTCCACAACGCTGGCAAATCGAACGCGCCTTTCACTTGTTCCAACCAACATAAAACTTTCTCAGTAACAACAGGTGCATGTATCATCGCCGCTTCGACAAATCGGCGATACATGAGGTGAGCCACCTTCCCGGATTGGATACTAACCGCGCTCAACAAGACTGTCACAGCTGTTGTACCGACCTGGAGACGCATCCATGCAATGTTGCTTACTCGCGATATGTGTTCACACGCCTTCTGCGAAATATGCAGTGTCCATCGCCATAATACGTCAAAAGTGCCGCTCAACTTGTCCATAGTCCATAGCCAAACAGGCGAGATGTATTGCCCAATCACATAGGTTGCACAGATGGCACAGCGCCTGTAAGCTTCTGACAGCCGAGGTAAAATTATCCTTGTGAAGCAAACGACCGATGGCTGGATCAATTGCGTGTATGCAATCATAATTATTGGCTGGAAAATATGAATAGATAAAACGACAAGAATTTGCTGGAGACAGCTGAGAAGCTCGATCACTTCGCAAAGGAACCATACAGCGTTCGAGCAGATCGTTCTCTGCAGCGGCAACCAATGTCTTTGTAATACGCGTGACCACAATATGTCTATAAAGTAATCGATAGTCGCGACAGACAATCTACAGGTGGCAACACACATCGACCATGAAAGCCTTACAAAGAGATGTCCTGCGTTCTTTCCTGTTGAGCATGCCCGTACTATAGCACCGGAAGCCGATTGGAATAGCGTTGTTTGGTAAATATATCTGCAAACGATTGCAATGTTATCCATGATCCATAGTGTCTCGTTCCAAAGGGATCGCACCGTGGAAACGATTATTAGACACAAAAGTTTCGTCAAATTCCATAATCGACAAGCTGCGATCGTCAATGGAATCCAGAAAAAATCGTGACAGAAGTCAACCAAATCATTCCCCCGTTCCCTCCAGCTATACATATTATATACTGTTTCATATATACGGAATAAAAAGCAAATGGTGAGCTGAAAGGCTAGGAATACTTTATAAATGCACATGCAGGTCATTTCCACAAAGTGGATGGCAAACGGGCCGATCGTGTCAGATGCAAAGCTCTTGGTATTATGCCACCAATGCACACCGTATTCAACCCACCATAGTCCCAATTGGTTTATCGTAGCTGGTAACCCGGTACTGACCATTTGGTATAGCCAAGCATCGATTTTAGGCGCAGCTTGCTCGCAGTACCACAGAAAGTGGAACACGGAAAGACGTACTACGTCAACCATGACACGTCCAACGATATACAACGCAGCCATAGGCATTGCCAATATATAATGCATCAGACTTAGGCTTGAGACCTCTTTAGATGGAGAAAGATCCTCTGTACACGCGGCATTTTGATGTTCTGGGCTATTCGTTGAAGTAGAAGCCTGTTCTTTTCCGAGCAATTTCTTTTTACGCCACGCAGGGTAATGCTGAACTATCCAGAACAATAGTATAAAACCGATTGAAAGATAAACTGTGTTACGGGAAGCAATCCCCGAGAAAGCATTGGGAATGATTGTCATGTCAGAAACAGAGTCATGGGGAAGAGTCAAAAACCGATTGCTTGGCATACAAAGCCACAAGCCAAGCTTTGATAGGTTTCAGGGGAAATTTGGAAATCACAATAAGTAGGCACTTTTTGCGTGCTGTACTCTTGAACCTCCTTAAAGAAGCTAATATTTATGCATCAACTCGAAGTGCATCGTGCTGGTATATTATTGATTTCAGTGTCCAATTGCGATATATATTTCAATTAAGCGATGCGACATGTATCAAAGGGACGCGTAAATTCCCTTTCCTGTGGCACGAGGCATCTTGGCCCTGGTGGCGTTTTTCGCCCATTGTTCCGATAAGTAGATGCGATCGTACACACTTAACATCCTTCTTTTTCTGCAAAGGAACGCCAGACGTTGTACCAGTTCAATTTCTCTGCATGATGTGCTTCCACCGTTGCTCCGTTCAATAGCGATGAATCCACTTAGACCATAGGGGCATGAGGCCCAGTCGCGGAGTCGCGCCGAGTTCAACGTTTTTTTTCTTTTTTCTTTTTTTTTTTTTTTTGCAAACCGGAATATTTCGGTGATGAGGGAGAGGAGAACAGACGGATTCCTCTCTGCAACGTATAATGAACCAGAAAGTCAGACTGCCGACTAAGCACCCGTCGTTTATCCGGATATATTGCCCAGGAGAAGAAATGCAAGCGGGAAGTGGTGCAAAACAATGACGACAACCAAGCCAACCGAGAGTATTCGTTGCTGGTCAACATCGGTGAAATGTCGTAAGTCGGCTTCCGTTCTTTTACATTGTGGTAGCGTATATGTTCTTGAGCACATTAACTTGCCTATTTCACAGCGTAACACATACTGACTTGCCAACGTGGTGCCACGTATTTCGACTCTCTGCCCCAACTATGTCGAACGTAGACTGAAACATGGAGCGAAAACGAACTGCTCCTTACCTCCTTTGTCATACCATCCTGGCCTCTTGTCTCCCAGCCGATGCTCTTCCGTGAGCTCTCCACAGACTCTCTGCGTCAATCCGTACAACTTGATCCGGACAAAAAGCTTGCAAGGAGTGAACCCGGTCCAGCTTGGGCCTATCATGATACTTTGATTCTCACAGGACATCGATCTGGCCTGCCGCCGGTGACCGGCAGAGATCATGGCTTTCCACCGGCGCTGCTTGAGCTACCTGCGGCTTCTACCGGTCTCGCAAGCGAGAAGCCCTGAGAGAGCGAAAGCAGAAAGGGCAGAAAACGTAAAGCGGAGGGCACTTGCAAAGTACAATGCGAGATGGAAGTTCATGTATTGGGCGACCGATGTAGATTGAAGCGGGACAGCATGCACCGGCTAGTTCATTTGTATTCACTGGTGTGCGGAAGATCGGATTAATGCCGACCAGCTGACGTCGCTCGACTAATGGTAGGCGCGTCCCGTTCCTCCATCCCTTTTTTTTTTCTTTACAGCCTTCGTCGAAGCTAAGGTAACGTAACGAGTCACCGAGGCCGCACATGCTGTAGCGACGTCGAATGTAGATTAAAAAGATTGAAGAGAAACCTCTTTATTTCTTATGACTATACTACGTTTTACAGAGAGGCTACCGAAAAAGTTGTACGTGCTGTGAGCGATATAGGTAGTGTGCTACTTATGTTCCTCGTTACTCTTCCTTGCTCATCTTGTTGTTTGCCTCGCTGATTGGCTCGCCTGTTCGCCACGCTTGTTCGCCTCATTGTTCGTCTTCTTGTTGTTCTTCTTCTTGTTGTTCGTCTTCTTGTTGTTCGTCTTCTTGTTGTTCGTCTTCTTGTTGTTCTTCTTGTTGTTCGTCTTGCTGAACTCGTTCGCCATGATTCATTCATCCGGCGGCATCATCCCATCGCCGTGACAGATGCATCGGGAACCCATGGGTTGATCGTTGGCGAGATTCAACCCACCTCCGGAATGGCCCCCCCAGAGCCAGAACCGTACACCAACTGAACCCAGATGGACGTCATCCAGCCCAACAGGCAAATGCCATCAGGACCGTGCCGGGGTTTGCCAACTCTTACCTCAAGAGCCAGCGGTTGTGCACGAACTTTAGAAATGAATCTCTGGCGTCATGCAAACCAGTTCGAACCAGGAGCGCACAACCAGAAGAGCATACACCCAACTAATCATACGTCAAGCTCTAAAGCGCATGTCGGCCAACACACCGGAGTGAAAGCTATCCAGATGATTCAGCGCCTAGAACCAGTCTGACCCTGTAGACCGGACCCACAGGAACATACGTTAACCGACTTTCAAGGCAAAGCCAGCTAAAACGGAGGTATTTTAAAGAATCATCTCTGGGAACCTACCATCCCCACAAGACCGAAGTCTTGAGACGTGCGCAGGCTAGCCCAATGAAGGGATAACCAGCCAAGCAAGATGCTTAACCCAAAGAACAATCAATCCGGGGACCAACTGCCCTAAGAACGCACGCTGCCACGTAGTTTAAGAATAACTCCTTGGGAACATGACCTGCCCGCGCGTGTTGGCCAACTCCATAAAGGTGAGAACCAGTCAGCTGAAGCTCCAATCCAGGAATAAACCCGGGAAGCCGTTACCCAACCCAAAGGAGCACGATAATCCAATGGACACGCGAAATCCCAAAAAGAAGATCACCTTAAGACCATGTAGAGTCATCCCGGGACGGGAATCATCAAATCCTAAGACAATGCGCCAGATAACAGAAGTTACCTACTAATAAGTTTCCTCCTCCTTCAGAAACCCATCAGCCAAAAGGACCGAAATCCTTAGGGACGACTTTGAGGTTTGGCACGGCAACTAGCATACTAGTTACTGGACGGCGACCAATCGAAGGACCAGCGATGCATATGGTGTCAAGCCTAGGTCTTGGTTTGCATAGTCTAACTTCCCTGAGTCTCTAAAAAAAAAAGGATGGATACGTATGGCGGATTGTTATCTACCCACCATACCGTAGCCCGTAGCGCAAGATCTATTAATAATAATTAGTAAATAAGAAAAAAAATAAGCGTAATAAACATACCTTTGAAGAGGAAGGCCGGTCGAGGAATACTCAGTAGACTATGCGGGAATATGGCACCAATCTCTGTGGGGGATCATTCCGGAAGCGAAAGGAAGGTCGATCTGCGCCGTAACTCCAACGTACATGAGGTCCGTTTATGGTCCTTGCCCCGGAGTGGGAAACTATAATAGCTGGGTTACACTTTGTGAAACAAACACTGGTAAATGCGTACCTGATTGATCGGCGTTTGTGTTCTTGCATAACACCGACGCAGAAGTGAATGGCGTAATGTCGGTGACGATCTGTAGTTGACATGTGAATGAACGGGAAGAATCAAGTGAATGGTACTTCCCTCGATCAAGGGTGGAAGGTTCAGAGCCCGACGGGTAAATAGAGACTGTACTCTTGAAAGAGCATGTCGAAATCTGAAATGCAAGTTAATTAGAAAAGAATAAATGATCGAACAATTCCTAAAGCATACCTTGTTGAAATAAATAGAAACGCGTCGAAAACGCGAGATACGTGTGGTTCCGGAAACTAAAGTAACGTAAAAAAAACAATTTTGTTTGGAACATAGCTTACCGGAAAGTTTTGTTGCAACAAGAGGATAATGAAAGGGTGAAAGCAGTAACAAAAAAAAATGAGATAAAAGATAAAATTTAAAAAAAAAGAAGAAGAAAAAAAGGGATAAGAAAAAAGAAAAAAAAATAAAAAAAACTCGTTTGTCGGCATCATCAGCAAAGAGTGGCCAGCTCTTTGCAACGTCTTGTATGTCTGG
>JNDT01002388.1:0-201083 GCA_000697055.1 Saksenaea vasiformis B4078 | reverse complement strand
AATCAAGCCTTATTTCGATAAACTTTTTACCATGTCTCAGCTATTGCCAAATGAACATCTTGTAAGATCTTTAGTTACACGAGTTTTCCTTCTTCTTGTTCCTGGTTTTTGTTACCAATCGTCCAGGGCCATCATTGTCTATTTACGCTACCAATTATAGATTAATTATGCGATCGCACCATTGGTATCTTCAGACTCACTTAGACGGAAACTTTTACTCTCGTCTTTACTGGTTTACAAAGTGTCTCACACTATCAGTGTCCCTGATCATATCTTAGAAACATATAAGAAGAGTCTCCTTGAGAAATAAAAATCTTCATCTTAGTCTTGCTGCCTTCTCCCGTCTCATTTTTATTTTGCAAAGCGATCACCCGGTCAGAGTTCCACACTACAGGAAGTTTTTCCAATGTCCTGAACGTTATGTATGCAACATTTATTGACCAGATATCTATGCAATCCTGACACCAAGAGAGTGTCAAGTCTTCAAAAGCCTCACGTAAGCTCGCTTTTTGTATCAGTCAGGATAGCAGTAGGATTTCTGTCAATATAATCTACAAGAAACCGAATGAGCTTAAGTCAGCTTACCATAACATCTAGTACGAGTCTCTCTCTGAACTCTGGGTACATATTCTTCGTCCGGTTGTACGTTTTGATATAATGTTATGCGGTTCGGACATTTATACCTGTGATGAATGCTGCTTCTTTTGCTGTTCGTCGTTCTTCAATCACCATATAAGGCAGTTTCCTGTTTACCACGGCGTTTATCGTCTGTATGATCCTCTCGCCCTAGCTTAGTTACCTGTTCACGCTCTCGTCGATTTGGAAAGTGAACGAGGTTTGTACATCTGCATTACCATTTCTTTCCCACCATCCGTCACGTAAAGTAGCTGCACGCGAACGAGGCAATTCTGCCCGCCCATTTGGTTCATCATTCCTCATATATATTGATGTCAAACGAAGTAACTCCATTTATATCCAATGAAGCGGCTTCAGCTTCATGTAATCATTGTCAAAGGCTAGATCATCATTATCTGAAGTTGATTTCTATGACGAAGAAAGTCTAACCAGCGCAAACCTGTTCGATTGGTCAGCGCGAAAATTATATTCCATCGACGCAAACCAACACGCAAAATCAAGCAAATCGCTTCTATTGGCGCAAAGTCCCCCTAGACATTTTAAGCCCGCCCGCCTTTATATTTTTTTTCTTGGTGCGGGTGCGGTAAGCGACACAGTGGAAAACCCCCGTTCTCAAGTTCTCTCTTCTTTTTTCACTTTTATTTTTTCGTATTGTTTGACGACGAAGAGCAACACGATCACATTGAATTAACGTAATTATCCACGCACATTCCTTTCCTTACGATCGACTGTCTTCTTTTGGCAACTCGGTTCATTAAGTTCAACGCGACAACCCTAAATCCACTATGACGCTCACTAGCGAAGAAGTCAACATCATCGTATACAAATACCTACAAGAATCTGGTGGGAATGAACCAGAAAAATACAGCCATTTTTCGTCTAATCAGAGACATCTGTAGGATTTCGCCATTCGTCCTTCGCGTTTCAGTATGAAAGCCAAGTCCAGAAATCAACTTATCGCGACATCGAAATACAGCCCGGAATGCTCATCAATGTTATTCATAAAGGACTTCAGTTTATGGAGATCGAGGCACATATGAACGAGGTCAGTCAATGAACCTTTGTGCCGCCATGTCGACTGATGTAAAGCTCCTGTGAATTTAGGATGGAGAACTCATGGAATGTAGTGTGCCTTTTTCTTTACTTGAACAGCATCACTGCGATTTGACGGGAAGAATCCTGAACGACCCTTCTGATATTCACATGGCCAGTATGGATACCTCCCCCAATCCCGGTGTGAAGCGACAACGAAGAGAAGAGAAAAAAGCGCAAAAAGAACGAGAAAAAAGACCGAGAAAAGATGTCGACGAAATGGATGTCATCGATACAACAGAGTCTGCAGCACAATCGTCCACAGCTGGCCTGGGCGCTGCATCGGTCAATGGTCACACTGTGAAAGAGGAACCGGGTGATGGTAAAGACAAAAAAAAAAGCAAACGCTATTTCGATCAGCCAAAGAGAGCACAGAAAAACCTAAACGTACTGCATGTAGTTGTAATGGCGGAAAATGTGACGGCGACGGAAGATGTTAAAAGACCACGAACAGTTATCGATCCCAGTGACGTTATTATTCTCGAAAGACATCAAAACGAAGTCTTCTCATGTTCTTGGAATCCTGTGGTTTCAAACTTGTTGGCATCAGGGTGAGTGATCTTCTTACCTACAAGGGTGCAAAGAAGAAGAAAAAAAGAAAGAGCTTGGACCGTATCAACTTGTTATTTATAGTTCTGGCGACGCTACAGCACGACTTTGGAAAGTTCCGGATAACAATGAACAGATCACTGAACCAATTGTTCTAAATCATCTGCCAAACTTGAATGACAACAAAGATGTCACCACATTGGACTGGAACGTAAGCAGAGATACTAGTGGCATATCAATAATTTGCTAAACTTGACTATGACTTCTGTTAGCCTCAAGGAACCTTGCTGGCTACTGGATCATATGACGGACAGGCGCGGATCTGGACACAGAAAGGTAAGAAACACAAAAGGAAAAAGGAGGGGGAATCAAATCAACCTTATATGCCAAACTAGGCCAATTGAGATTTGTCATGACCCAACACCGAGGACCGATTTTCTCATTAAAATGGAATATGAAGGGAGATCTAGTACTCAGCGGTAGTGCTGATACTACGACAGTTGTATGGAATCCTGAGACGGGAGAGATGAAACAGCAATTCGAATTACATAGGCGTAAGCGATTCCTTCGACATGTCTAGAACGGGCCACACTCATGTCTTTTTACTTTAGTAGCTATCTTGGACGTTGACTGGATGGACAACACAACCTTTGCATCTTGCTCTTCGGATCAAACAATTTACGTTTGTCGCGTTGGTTCACCCAAACCACTGAGAAAATGGGTTGGTCACGAAGTAAGCATGTGGATGTATTTCCGTTTGTGTGTGTGCTTAAATTTCTGTATAGGATGAGGTCAATGCTGTTCGCTGGGACCCAAGTGGTCAATACCTGGCTTCCTGCTCAGACGATATGACAACCAAGATTTGGTCACTTTCATCTGATCAGCCCATCCAAGTCATAAAAGGCCACCGACTGCAAATTTATACACTGCAGTGGGCGCCATGTTCACAACGGGATGACTCTGCGCCACGGATACTTGCGACAGCTAGCTTTGACGCAACAGTGCGTTTGTGGGATGCGCTTAGAGGCACATGCCTACAGGTGTTGGAAAATCATAGCGAAGCGGTTTATTCCATTTCGTTCAGTCCAGATGCTCGTTTACTAGCTACTGGCAGCTTTGACGAAGTATTAAATGTTTGGGACGTTAAGGTAAATGCATCTATTGATTCCAGCAAAGATTCACATGCAATACTTAGGACGGTGCATTGCAAAAGACCTTCAAAGCAAATGGTGGTATATTTGAAGTCCATTTCAACAGGAATGGAGATAAACTTGCAGCATGTACATCCAATAAACAGGCAAGTTCTCATCTAATGAAGCAAAGAAAAAGGCTAAACTAATAACCTTGTTCTAATAGGTAGTGATCTTGGATATGAAGTCATGAATACCACGCTTTTTGTCATTTCGTTTTTAAATAATTCACTTCCCTTACCCTTATGTGTGGATCTAAAACAATTCCTAGTTTACTTCCTTGTTCAGTGTATCAGTATCTTCTTCCTATCTTTCCCTTTGTGTCTTTCTAAAAGAGGGGATTTACATACTGCTTGTTGAACGAATCTTTACGCTACTTTATATACTGTTTATTGAATGGATTTTTACGCCACTCTATGTAAATTTTGCGTCCATCAAGAGCCAGGTTTGCGTTAAGGAAATAACTGAACATGCAGTTTTTAGACAAAAATCGGCAACAAACGGATAACTTACATTGAAATTGGTCCCGCCGTGGACGCAGAATTAAGATTCATTCGTAGTCAGTAAATGGGTGTCATCTTTGCTTACCTTCGAGAAATATCCCCTCCCTCACGTGTGTGGATGTCGCACTCCGCACAGTGATGGGTAGGGGCAGGAGAGAAGGAGGAACAGGGCGTGAGCCAGCTTTGGTATTAACGACCATCAGTGGCCTAAATAATACATCGGAACGCAAGGGACGGCTCTGTATGCGTGGTCCCCAAGCGCATAGCGGGGCTGTGTGTTAAAAAAACAGAGACGAAAAATAGAAATGGCTTACGGGTCTCTTTAAATACCCATCACAGCCTGTTATCTGTGACCAGCTTTCTGTCAGATAGAGAACATCATCACTGACACGAACCTATGAAAGAATACAGTACGCAAATCTTGTGCGTCGGATTGTCAAAAAAGGTTATTTCTCAGCGTAAGGTGCCTCTGGAGATGACACCAAATAGTTTAAGGCTAAAGCAGAACCCGTGGTTGCAGTATGCTGGATGTATAGCATATACTAACAAACAGAAAAGTTTAACGCCCGCTGAGGAAGCTTTATTTCCTTTTGATCTACACGACTACAACATTCGCGTAATCTTCGTGGTTCAGATAAGTTGGGAGCATGAATATGGTTCCTTGTACATCCTCTTTTGTTTGTTTGGGATTCATAACGTCAACTCTACCCATCGTTCGATTAGGCACGCAAGGCCAAACAAAACTATAGCTTACGTTGTACAAGTTTTGAACCTGTATCCATCATCACGGGAGATAAAAAACTGGGGTTGCCACTGGATCGCATGGCGTTCACGTTTTGCTGCTTCTTCTCGCTGGCTATTTTCGATGTTACCCTTTTCTTCCTTAGCAAGTTCCATGTTGCCTTCTTCAAGTGCCGCGGTCAGCTTGGACCAAAGCCTACCCAGTGATGTTTAGGTGGACTGTATCCCTGAACCACCCTCTTCTATCATTACCTTCTTGATTCATTTGGTTTTTGCTTCGATTCATGTTCCACCAATTTTGGATAGATAGTTGAGGTCTTGGCATTAAAAAATGATTTTTTCTTCTCGTTTAGCTTCTTGATAAACATCTCAGTGTTCCATTCGCCTGAAATATCATATAACACTTCATCTGTGGATATACGCTTGATTTTTCCTTGTATTTCGTTCATCCGGCCCGAAAAGAAACCCTACATGGTCCTTTTTTTTAACTTCCATGAAGAATGAGTCCCCCCTTTTTCTTTACCTTTGTCTTAAACTCCAGTTCACAGATAAGGTCTGCCTGGTTACATCGCAAAAAGCATTTGTCGCCAAGTTCCATGGCCATTTTTCCGACTGTACCTATTAGACATGTTGCAATCGATAGCAGAAATCTAACTTACACAGGATACCTCGTGCATAGACGTTTGGGTTTGTAATTTCATACTGTTCGTTGGACCGATGTGTAAAAGAAAGTCGCGAATAGCCGTCCATAATAGAGGCTACGCTATTACCCAGGAACTTTGCCTTTGGACGTGCTTCGCCTTCGATCACAATGCCATTTTCAGGACTGGCGAAGTAATACGCCGAAACTGGGGGGTGATGCGATACCTGCTCAGCTATGTAAAAGCCCTCGGTACCATCCTCGAAAATCCAGCGACAACGGAAGATTTCGCCTAGTACTGGATTGTAAGGCTTCTTCGCCCCTTTTGGTTTAACGTGCCATCCTGACAAGTAGAAGCGAACAACTTGTACAAATCGGTCCACCGGGTCATCCAATTTGCTCGCACTAGAAAAGAAAAAAGAGAAACAGAAGGTGAGCTACGGTAACGAAGAGAAATGGTGGTCGTTGTTACGCTAGCAAGAGGTCTGGATGACTCCAAAAGTCCGTCAGTCTTTCTAACATACTGCGCGGTTCCAAGATGAAGGTTGGTAGTGTAACCCGTGAGATGTCCATTTCCTTACGGAACTGGTTCATCACATCCAACATAATGCTACGCGATCCTGCTTCAAGGATCTCTACATTATCGTTTTCTTCAGTATGCGTCCGCGTCATACTGTCTAATAGAAGAGGGCAAACATGAACGACTGACCGATAAATAAATAAAATTCTTTATCCCCTTTTTAATCCGATTTTTTCTGATGTTACGACGCGCTTTTTTTTTCTGATAATCACTTGCGTCTCCTATTCGTGCCACATATAGACAGAGATGCTTCCATTTTAATGAGAAGACAGATTATGCAGTCTTCATGCTGAGTTATGGCACATTGTGTATTCGAGCAAAAGTGTTGGGTTTAGTAGTAAGCATCGTGTGACTATAATGCAGTACCAAAATAAACAATGAATATGTGTTTCAAGTAATATTTGTTGTCAACTCGTACCGGATTGCTACAGGACGTATAGTAGACCTTTAGAAAAGAGACATATACGCTAGGCAATAATATATATGAGCAAGAATGACGGTATGACAACGTGGGGCAATGTATGGTTTATAACTATCCGTACAGTTTCCTATATTAAAACTGTTCAACATGTGCTTCGGAAGATAAGCAGAACCATCATCATTTCTATTTTATCCGTTTTAGGTATCTTAATTTGTCGCGATAAACACCAGTTCCCATGATAATTTTGGGGAGCGTCACACGGAGGGTCCAGGTTAAAAGAGACTCGCATAACAAGCGTCTTTATCCAAACAAACAAAAAACGTATAAAATGATCTAAGCGGAAAGAGAGGGCGACTTTTAACAATAGCTTGCTAAAAATAGGGCTAGAAAGAGTAGGTTTACAAAAAGAAAATGAGTACAAATATCTTATATGAGATCTACCAGTACGAAAGAATAAAGGGGATGGTGACTCAGTATGTCGATTGGATGGCATCTATACATATATGTTTCTTCAGAAGAATCTGTGTAGTGCTGTGGTATTTCTGGAAATATGATAATCCTCGTTGAAGGATTGTTTCGATTAGCCTCTTATGCGAACACTTGCTCCGAGAAAGACAAATCGCATGAACCCCTTTTAAGACATCCGATATTAATAACGCCAAAAGCACTTGCTTTACATGACGTTCATAAATCTTATTTAATGTTCCAAAGAATGTAGGAAGTGACTGTGTGACAATCATGTACATAAGTCAACTTCATTGTGTTCTTCCTTGCACTTCTTAGTGTTATACTGAAAGCATGCAGCGGTTGGTAGTGGGTTCAACCGACGTAAAGCGTAAGACGACGGCATTTATAGCAATTTTGCGTATTCGACAAAAAAGATACCCTCCGCTTTAGTTGACGGATGGAAGCGTTCGTTGAGTATCTCGAAAATAGATGACAGGTGTCTGATACAGGATTTCTCGGTCGTATCATATGTTAGGTCCTTTCGAGAGGATGCACTCTGTGAGAAAATCAACATCGCATACGTCGCATCAAATAGTCAGAGAGGAATTTTCCTGATCTGATGAAGCAGGTTTGATGTGTAGTAGAGGTATCGGCTTGATTGGTGCATGTTGCATATGGTATTAGTTTGATCTTGAGATTCTATTTCTAATCAGATTAAACGTGTAAGCGATGATTTTCCAGTAGTCAACAGGAAAACGGCAGTAATGATGGAGTATGGTAAGATGGGAAAACAGTAACGGAATGAAACACGATACTGCAGTAAGCGGTTGATCCTCTCCATCCATTCACTTCTTTTATTTTTGGTATGACAAACGAATACAACAAAATATTATACTTTTGAGTGGTTTACAAAGGAAAACGATTAGATGAACGAGTAAAAGGAAGAATCGAGCCGAGTGGACTCGTTTAGGGAAATGCGATTTCTCGGTGAGCCTCCAGCCAACCAAATTGGGTAACTGCCACTCAATCCAAATTCAGCCGGAAATACGTTCCATGTTACCGTGCCGAAACCTTCCTTCGCTCCCTTCACAAACACATCAAAGGTAGATCTCCATCATCCATCCATCCATCCATCCATTAACATGATGTTTAGCAATGCCTGCTTTAAATTTGCCCGCTGACGTTTTGGCCAGCGCTGATGGCTCTCGCAAGCTTTTCAACAAGTGGTCTTACGAAGACGTCGAAGTCAAGGACATTTCTTTGGTCGACTACATTCAGGTTCGCCAGCACGTCTACTTGCCCCACACCGCTGGTCGTTTTGCTGTCAAGCGTTTCCGCAAGGCTCAGGTATAAAGAAAACAGGAGGAATCGCGGGGATAAAAAAATAACTGATACACGGTCTGTCGCTTATATATAGTGCCCTATTGTTGAGCGTTTGACCAACTCGCTTATGATGCACGGTCGCAACAACGGCAAGAAGTTGATGGCTGCCCGCATCGTCCAGCACGCTTTCGAGATCATCCACTTGTTGACCGATTTGAACCCCATCCAGGTCCTTGTCGATGCCATCATCAACACCGGTCCCCGCGAAGACTCCACCCGTATCGGTTCCGCCGGTACTGTCCGTCGTCAGGCCGTCGATGTCTCTCCTCTCCGTCGCGTCAACCAGTCCATTGCTTTGTTGACCACTGGTGTAAGTATCTAATTCTTTAGCAGTCGAGGGGAAAGTTGGGTTGACGAGTACTTTGCTTTTTATAGACCCGTGAGGCTGCTTTCCGCAATGTCAAGACCATTGCTGAATGTCTTGCTGATGAGTTGATCAACGCCGCTAAGGGTTCTTCCAACTCCTATGCCATCAAGAAGAAGGACGAGCTCGAGCGTGTCGCCAAGTGTAAGTGCCCTCTTTTCTTTTATATATCCATTTTTTATTATGTTGCTCAAACTGTATTTCATAGCCAACCGTTAAGTGCAAGTTTGTATTTTTTTTTGGCCGGATCATTATTTGTTCAGGTTGTATGCATTGCAGAAATAAAAAGAGAAAAAAAAGCGGGCAGGCAAAATGTTAGTAGCACATGTGCGTTTATCCGGAGGGCGAGCAACTACGATTCTTTACAGAGGAAAGGATTCCTGGGTTACAAGGAAGGACCATGTCTTTATCATAGGATATGTGGATCGAGTCATTGAAAGTTAGTTTCTAACAACTGAGAACGGCATGGAAAAAAAAGTGATCAATACAGTCATTACATTGTTTAAAAAGATAGTTATCATCATAGCAGATCACCCCATTGATTCTTTTTTACGGGACCCCGTTGTTCTAGTTCTTCTCTGGTTCGTGGGAGTTCTTCCATCGCGGATTCACGTTCTCTTAAGCGCTTTGCAGTTTCAGCTCTTGACTGTTCCAATTTTGAACCATCATCCCGATTTGCCTGTGCCTCCATTCTTAGCTTTGTCCATGAATTGTTAGGCAGATTTTCCGAACGGATTTTATCCCAGGCACTTTGTTGTGGTGGCTGCTGTTGCTGTTGCTGCTGTTGTTGTGGGTAATAACTTAATCCAGTCGTTCGGTCGTTATTTGGTGTAGCGTTGTCGTTCAATCCTGTACCGCTTTGATCGGACTGGAATCCGCTCTCCATTCTGGTGTAGTCATGGCTAGTCATCGCATCGTCTGGTGCAAACTCCGGTTCCCGCTGTTGATGCTGTGTTCTAGACGGTGAAGGAGGAGCCATTGGGCGTGGAAGAGCGTCTGGACGTTGACCCTTTGCCATAATTACTTCCCTCCTATCAGCACGGACAAAGGATGAAGCTACTGACAGCAGTACCAACTTGAACTTACTGTACGTCCTTGACAAGGTCAATTAGTCGTTGTGAATTTGGCAAAGACTTGATCGTTTTTGCGCCTGCTATCGCACCAGAGATCATGCCCATTTGGGAGCCAAGTAGGAATCCTCCTCCTGCAAGCGCGAATGTCTGAATGGGTGAAAACTTTCTGCGTTTTCCTGAAATCTCTCGTAAGGCAACGCGTGTCGAAATGGTCCATTCTTACCGAGCAGGAATGCCACAGAGGCACCTGTGAAACCACCAAAAGTAGCTAAAATAACCAGGGGTTGAGGCATGTCAATCGAGTTCATTCGAGTAAACGCAACACCTTACTATGAGAGCTAATTTGCCGTCTGGCAGTATCAATGGCTTGTACTTCCTCCTCTGTCAGGTTGTATTCCTTGACACGTTCACGCACTTTCGCAAAAAGAGCATCAGAAGACATGGTATGAGTAAGAAGCGAGCGCAAGCGTGACCACTTGGAAATGTCAATTGTCTCTCGCGGAAATGTCCGACGAATTTTTTTTTTCTCTCTACCGAAATTTCTTCTCGAGCATACACAATCACCAGGCCCACACTGTTTGTTTATATGAAGGAATGTTTATGATAAGCTATTGCCATCAACTCAATTTTGAGACAACATCAAAGCGTTTCAATAATGGAGGTGAACTAGTTAATGGATGCGGCTGTGTGATCAGCCGCGTTCGTTCGGCGGAAAGGAGGAGGACGCTCGTTTTCGTTCCGCATCATGTACATGAAAACCTTCCAGATGTTACTGGCAGCCATGCGGTCCCGATCCCAGAAATTCGCCGTGCATGAACTGTTTTGACACTTCAACACAGCGCGGATCTTCGTTGCTTGGCCGTGTGCATCTTGCTTTTCCTTGGCATTCTTTAAATCGCGTATACCACAGAGAGGACAGCTTTGCGATGTCAAATATTCATCTATCATAAACACGAAAGTAGGAACTTAGAGACAGGTGTGAGTAATGTCCTGCCTTGAATATCACTTACACTTCGTTGTTTTGCCTTCTGTTTGAGATTGCTGACTATTGCCTTCGTTGGTGCAGCTGGTCTGCCTTTCATACTCCCTGAGAAGGCGGCATTCCCGTACGCGATGATGATCGGACGGTTTCTTTCGTCGGCTGAATCATTCGGCGAACGCGGCACCCATTTTTTCTTGCTTGCTTTTTTCATGTTTTTCGTATTGTTGTGATCGTATTTCACGCTTCCATACAGGAGACGATTAGCAATTCCATTTGTTCCTTTTTGTCTCCCGATGTAGGATTTGAATTTCAATTTACTATATCTTAAAGTAAAGTTGTCAGTGCAAAGAGACTCTCATTCCCACAGTGTACCTGAGGTCGCGGTCGTAGAAACTGGTAATCCTGTCGTAATGGGTGAATATGTAGGACATTGCCGAAGTCATTTCTCCCAAATCTACTGTTTTCAGCGAGGGAATCTTATCGATGGTAGATTTCGTTTCGGGTTCTTTCTCAAGGTAAGAATTTCGTAAGCGAGTCGCATGATTAAATCCACAAAGAGAATAATACTCTTTGGTTGTGGTTCGGCGTACTCTGTGGGCTGTATTACCAGCTCCATCTGCAGCCACGAATAAACTGGAGACCCCGGGGTCGACGCCCCAGATTACCGCGTCTGGATACTTGTCTTTGATATCGGCCGGCATAAGGGCTTTTCGCTTCGGATCGAAAGGAGTCTTGTATTCTTTAAAAAGGAACTCAATATCCACGCCATTGGTGCGGATTGTGTCCCTATGAACCATGTCAGAAGTACTCCCAAAAAATCGTACAAATTTACCAAAATATCGAAGCCTCTGTCTCAAGACTTTCAAGGTTTTGTGCCCGATTTTCGCCATATCAAACGCGCGGAAATACTCGCGCCGTACATCCTTTTGGGTCCGTGTATTTGTGCGGGAAAAATGAATTGTTTTCAATTGAACTTGTGGTATCTTTGATAAACTTCTCAACAGCTATGATCTCTGTCTCCGGAAGGGATTTGATCTTCTTTGGTAGTTTTAGAGCGGAACGATTTTTGATAGCTGTTCTGATTGCGTACTTGAGACTTGACATGATCAGCTTGGACATATTGCTCGTGTTTACTAACTATAAAGTCGATCAGTCACCGGATGTATAGCAGGCAAACATTACCTCTTTGGTCTTTCGATAAATGTACCCTAACGATACATACTTCTGCGGTTTTGGTTCTTTGATTGATACTTTTTTTGTTAAAGCGTTCCAGAATATGGAAGAACTAAGGTAAAAAGAGATGCGGTTCGGCGTTCAGTATCTTCTCGTCAATCTTGCTGACACCAATGATTTTCTGAACCGTTGCAACTTGGTCATTTACATATTTTCGATTCTCCTTCTTGCGCGGAATCGAGCCAGGCCAAGAGTGGTCATCACCACAGACTTTGTGATAGATTATATCCGCGACCGTTCGGCAATCTTTTATTGGTAATGCCTTCAAAACAGCAGAGTTATCGTCGTCAGACATGCACACCAGCAAGTATTGTTTGGTTCGTCTTTCAAGGTTCTCTGTAATGTGATTTCGTATTGTTTCTTCGTACTCCTTCGAAGCTGAGGAGATGATTGTCATGAATCCTTCGGAATGAAAATTTGAAGGATCAAAGCTAGGTATCGATAGCTTGAATGCGGCATATGTTTCTTGCAACGTTGCATCCGAATCTTTGCCGTAACCAGCAATAAGTGAGAACATGTTATACCAGAGGCTATGCGTAATCTGCGGCAATTGCTTTTTCTCAGAGTATAGCTTTGTGAAGTAATAGTTTGCAAACACTGCCCCGGCATATGTGATATCTCTCACATCTTTTACACAGTGCTCGATGCGGCCGGCAAGGTTCGGGTCGCGGCAGACCGTGCTGAGCGATGCCTTTATCACGCTGGTGCGCTTGAAATCTTTGGGCGGTTTCCGCTGTTTGACGTGCTTTTCGCATAGTTTACTGGTGCTTCTTTGATGGTCGGTCTTGCCACACGTGAGACATCGCAATTTTCTTCCCTTTGAGAGTAACACCTCTCTTCTTTCTTTTGCAATCTTTGCTCGTGCTTTGTATCTTGCGTCCCGCTTGCCATACGCTTTCTCAGCCTTGGCAAGCGCCTTCGACTTTTTAGTTGACGTACTCGCTGAGGTTTGATAAAATCAATGACAGATGAAATATGAAAGTCGTCATACCTGATGTAGAGGCCACACCAGGATCGTCCTCAGACGACGATGGAACGGAACGGTGATGAGAACTACTGCCGGCTTCAGGAAGAGCTACCGCTTTTCCTTTCCCTTTTTCTATGATGAAACAATGTCAAGTCTTTTTTTTCTTATCTTTGGAAAAAAGTCAAAGGAACTCCTGTACGTACCTAACCGTGTTTTCCTGCGTATTTTTATGGGAGGTTGGAAATCTTCGTCGTCGGGATCCAGTTTGGGCTTTTCTGATGATTTCATTTTTGATGAGACAACAAGGAAAAAGAGAGACGTCAGATCAATTTCGTGCTATTTGTATGATATGTACTACAGTCACATTAATGCGATCATTGCAATCGTCAAAGTGAACGAATCCATTTGATCAGTTACATCTAAGAAAAGGCAAGCGGAGCAAATCCAAGCACGACATTGCTACCGGGAACAGGTGGGGAATTGATGATGTACTTCAAGAAGACCATCCGTAGATATATGTCACACGAAGTAGTCTCGTAAAAGAAACCCTAAACTAAAAAAATAAAGGCCGGTAGAAGAAGCGCACCAATGAAGCATTACAAAAATTCGCATCACATAGGAGGACTCGAAAAAGTGCTGCTTACTGAGAACGCTGCGTGTACTTGGAGGAGACTTTAGGATAATCCCGAAAACCTTACAACAGTGATATATCAATTTTACGCGTCTGATATAAATCCATACAGCAGGGAAATCAAAAGGACAAGGGCACAACTGTACGATTCAGTCATACAAAGTAAGAAAACTTCATGTCAGATACTGAATCTTTGCTTCTTGGGAGCCGTAAAGGATTCCGGAACTCCACCACGCTAGATTACCATTAGTACATCTCCATACTTTGATATCTTTTTTTTTTCTCGACAACCACGAGGATGTAAGGATTTTGCTGACAGAAAAAAAAGCAAGGACAGCATGTTCAATGCGATGGCGGATGTCCAGAAGTTTTGTAGATGTGGTTGATTGAAATGATCGCTGCTGTACGATAGTACAAACGTTTCTAAAGAGAATACACTCGTTTTATCTAGAAGGGTTCGTTTGAAAGGGATGACGTGTGATGTCCGAACACGCAGCATTCATTAAACCTTCGGGCGTTCCAATGAGACATGACCATCCTCCATACACGGAGAAAAAAAAAAAGAGACAGAACAGTAACAGAAAGCAGGGCTGGTATGGTCATTGCAGTTTGGGCCTCTTAATCCATAATGCGATGCGAATAAAGGCCAATGAAACGGTGGTTTGCGCTTTTTAGTCCAATCAAAGCTCTCAGTTAAAAAAGACTATTTCCTTAGTAAGAGGTCCTTTTCTAGACAAGAGTGCAAGCCACGGTCGGGTACTGACGAGACCTCCAGGGCCAGTTTGCAATTTTAGGGCGAATGAAGCCGCAGCGGGTTCTCAATTCTGGATGCATTGAGCGAATGAAAAGGCCATCGGCTGGCGAATGGGACAAAGGGCCAGTTTCAAAGGGCACTGCTAATTTTTATAATAAGAGGAGGCGACAGCCGACTCTGGTCGCGATTTCAACGGCTTTTGTATAGTGAGTATTGCTGTCCTTCGACGACCGTTTCCCATCATGCGTAAACGGTGTTTCCAAGTAACACCGTACGGTGATTCTCCTGCTTTGTTTTGGGACGTATGACTAAGAACAAAACGGGTTGCTTACTATCATAGCAGTAGTGTTTTCCTCTTTAATATGGCTTCTATTTATACTGTTAAATGATGGTGATGAATCTGTTGCTATAGGCATTACACGTATCAAGTGCATTTTTCCAGGGAGTATAGCTGGTGCTTGCATACCAATACCTAACTTATCATGGGTACTTGATCAGTCTACTGCTGTTCCTCAGCTATGTCAAAACTCAAAGACAGAACGTCTACTGTCAAGTGTATGGAAAACAATATGTTCTTATTGTTTCTCGCTGCCACTGTTGGTCAGTGCTTGATGCAGCTCTGTGATCCTAAGGAAATTGTATAGAAATCTCCTCTGATTCAAGCACGCAGGTTGGGTGTACCTTTTTATCTACCGTTTGACCAGACAAGGCGGATATAGTCATAAGTCAAATGCTGACTGTCCATAAGCTTACTGAAGAAATTGCGTATCAATGCATATAGATTGGGATGATCTCATAGATACACTGGTAAGCTGAAAAAGCTGTTACAAATCTTGATTAAAGTTTCTGTCCCTGAACTATAAGTTTCTCGTTAGCGTAACGTAATTGACACTAGCAGAGTGTTTACTATGCTATGTTTCTGATTATTATTATATTCACTGATGTCTGTAAGAATGAAGTAGAAGAGGAAGGCACATGTGCATGTCCGGGGTAAACTTCGGCAGAGAAGCGATGGTAAGAAATTGGAAGCTCCGCTGGCGGGGTGTTAGGAAATTGTCACCCCGATTTTGTCCTTAGTCAAAAGATATTTGTTTTTGAGAATAAGCTCATTTCTTCTTTTCTCACTCGTTTTCTTTTCCTCTCATGTCCAAAGCTAAAGAAAGACTTGATCGTATTGTAGAGCATCTGAAAACGGATGATGCCCTTGAAAAATCCGAATGGAAGGTAGCTTATCTTTGCATCTAAGTACTGTGTCAAACCCGTCCACGATCTACCTCAGGACCTATTGCAACAACTGAAGATTCGACAAACACAAAACAACACACCGGATACAAACGATCGAGGCTATATAAAACAGAAAACATCTGGAAAACTGTGGGTACGCGAACGTATCGACGCGTTTGTCGACAAAAACAGCTTCCGTGAGATCGGAAGTGTTGCAGGAAAGGCCAAGTACGACAAGAACGGTGATCTTGAGAGTTATGTTCCAGCAAATTTTGTGTGCGGTAAAGCTACCGTTTCCAGTCGTGATGTGATTGTAGCCGCCGATGACTTTTCTATCCGTGCTGGACACGCTGATGCTGCTGTGTGGGGAAAATGCGTAAGCGAGAAAAAAAAAGCCTAGTCGAGCGTCTCGGTAAACCTCTCATAGATTTTTGCTGAACAAGCAGCACGCAAGTTAAAAATTCCTCTTGTAACTTATCTTCAATTCCATTTATAAAGAAGTTCACCGAAAATTTAGGTGCGGCTGATCGACGGAAGCAGTGGTGGTGGTTCGGTGACCTTGATCTTTGAGAAGGGTGCAACGTATCTTCCTCCGTTAATTGGCATGCATGATATGATTGCCAGTCTATCAGAAATACCCATATGTGCCGCTGCACTTGGACCTGGTAAAAAAAAAAAAAAAAAAAAAAAAACTATTATGTATTTTACTGGCATTCATGAGATCATCCTCTAGCGGTAGGATTGGGAGCGGCACGAGCGACACTTACGCATTTCGCCGTTCTATCACAAGACATTGGATCACTTTTTGCAGCCGGACCACCCGTCGTAGCCAACGCCACGTTTGAGACAGTAACAAAGGAATCGTTGGGTGGGCCGCTCATTCACGCCACAAACGGTACATTCGATAATGTTGCAGCCAATGAAGAAGACTGTTTCCGACAGATCCGAGATTTCTTGAGTTATTTGCCAAGCAACACAGCTGAAATGCCTCCCCGTGGAACAACGCACGACGATCCAATGCGTCGCGATGATGAACTTTTGTCGATTATTCCTAGAAGACGACAGCGCATGTACGACGTACATGAAATAATCACACGCGTCGTTGATCATGACTCATGGTTCCCCATCGGTGAGCTCTGGGGAGATGGTGCAGTGTGTGGTCTTGCACGATTAAATGGCTATCCGATTGGCATTATTTCATTTGATTGTACAAGAAACGGCAGCGTCCTTACTGCGGCAAGTTGCCAGAAGTTCAGACGCCACATTGATCTGTGTGATACCTTCGGTTTGCCTATCGTTAACTTCGCTGACTATGCCGGATTTGCTGTAGGAACACAGGCAGAGAAGGAAGCGTACGTGACAGAGGGTCTTATAGGTGCACGGAAATAAGGATGATGAGGGCTCACTAGCTGCTACTTAGAACGATCCGCCACGGCTCGACACTAACTGCCGCATTGTACCAATGTGACGTTCCCTATTTCAGCGTTATATTACGAAAAGTATTTGGTGTGGCAGGTGCTGCTTTCGTTGACAACCGCGTACCTAATATGCGTGTCGCTTGGCCGAGCGGTGACTGGGGAAGCTTACCACTAGAAGGTGGCATTGCAGTAAGTTAGTCGCTCCATTGAATACAGATAGCTGAAGGCATGCTACTCAGGCTGCACATCGGCGAGAACTGGAGGCCGCGGGTGAGAAACGAAATGAGGTGTATGAAAAGCTGTTAGGTCAGTATGAGGCGTTACGTTCCCCTATCCGTACAGCGGAGCTATTCGATGTTCCGGAAATCATTGATCCGCGTGACACCCGACCGATCGTATGTGAATGGGTCGAGATGATGTACAAACGCGTGCTCCCACAAAGACTAGAAAGAGTCAAAGTATATGGGCCCCGGAACCTTTATCGACCTTAAATGCCGATCATCCGGCGTTTTCTACATTTTCTATTCTGTATCACCCAGTTGATTCGCCATACAAATAGAAGCAAGACAATATACCATCACCGGCTATTTACCTTAAAGCTGTTATGTTATGGAAGGGAGGTACCGTGATACACGGAGCCTGTGAATCAACTTTGTACCAATTAGCACACCCTACTGAGTATTACGAATTGAGTACTACCGAGGACTAAGACCAGTCGTCAGACAATTCAGGCGAATATACCGGTTTCTGACTCCTCGAAGATATTAGCATGATTTGTTTCTAGGGATATAGGCGGGAATGTTCCTTTGCTTTGATTTGCCTTCCACAGCCTAAATACACGAATTCTTTGTGGTGACCTTGGTGGACGAAGGGAGGCGTTATGAAGAAGAAGACCACCGTGTCTATGCTTCTTTAAGCAACGCATGGATAGTATATCGTTACGATAGCAGGATCATTTCACCTCTCATTATTCCATTAGCGCCAAGATAGAAAGGAATGCTCGGCTGAGAATAACGGTAACACAGCATGCACTTGGTCAAGTTCAACGTCTTTTACTTCAGAGACTATTGTGCAGTGCCAGAACTTGGATGATTTCGGCATGGATACGTACCCTTTCCATGCCGGCAACTGTTAGACTTGCAGAACATACTTGTATGCTGTATCGAATGAAACGTCTTAAACTTGCCTATGTGACGATGCTATAGATTGTATTTGTGCAATCTGACTATAATCTGTAAGGATGCATTCCAAGGTGCATATTCTGATAACGTCGTGACCTGCTGAAGGTCTGACCGAATATTCGATCCTCAAAAGACGGCGCAGCAGCTTCTTTTTTATATACCAATAGAAAGTTCGATCTCGACAAGGAGCTGGAGACTGGTATATATATACATAACATGACTGAGAACAGCAATCTCATTCATCAATAGGAAGAAAGCGTTCAGCAAACAAACGCTTACGTTATCGATAGAAAGCATCATCGTATTTCAGCAGTGGATCCCGTTGCAGACCGGAAAATGCAGCAAAGAACAAACTCTCGAAGTCATCCTCCATAATATCGTCTTCTTCATGTATCTTCAAGATGCAAAACCGAAATTAACCAATGCTCGTGTATATCCTTCCGCCCGTCGTTATCTTCAAATACAAATCCGGAGGTCGCAAAATGAAGATTATTACTCATTAAGTCTAGCGCATAAAGACTTAAGCAAAAAGAAAGTAGAATGCCTATCAGCATGATGTATTAGAAGAGTCTGTTGAGGAGGCCAATTTCTTGAGACGAGCACACAATAGGATTTTCAAGCAGATATACAATTATCGCCTTTTCTTTTCAGCATCCCTCAAAGTTAAGTTCGATATCGTAAGTGTCTACTCTCATCCAGACGGTGTTCATCCTTATCAATACGTAGCTTGTTGTTGTGGCATGTGAAACGGTTTTCTTGTGTTGGCAACGCATTGAAAATCATATTTGTGGGTCTATATAATCTTTGCCCTTACTTATTATACATACTATAGGTCTTTGATTAGCTCACTAGTGTATTTTGTCTTTGCTCAAAATCATTTTATCTTTGTCATTAGTTTCTCATTAGGCTGGTATTCATTTATCATTAGTGGCCTCGTTGAACCAAGGCATCGTTACTGAGTCTCTGAATAGGACGTTGGTTGATGCTTTGAAGATACCCACAGCGCCACGGCCCGGGAAGCATATGCTAAAGCCAGCCGTCAGGTAACATCAGTTTCGGCACTGAGGCTATTTTTTTCCGTAATTTTTTATATACCGCTATGTTTGGTTAGCGACCACAAAATGTCAATGTTGCCAATGTAACAGATCCCTCTCCTGCGTAAGACAAGGCTGCGCCCAGTCCAGCAACCAAATGAACGATTAGGCAGATCCAGACTTCATTCCTCTCTTCATAGCTGTGATTGAGGTAGGACAAAAGCGGTTTAGCTGTGCAGCGTCCGTTGTGCAGAATATAGTTGAGATCCCGGGGGACACTTTTAGAAGACGGTGTTTGAACTAAGGTACAGGTGTTTTGGCGTGGTCCGACAAAGAAGTAAAGTCAATGAAGCATGCATTTTTGGTTGACGTCTCCTTATTTTCATTTCATTTTATTATTCAATTGGTATGATGAAGCGCAATAAAGGTTCACCATCCAGCATTATTTTTCTTTCAACAGTTCATGTAAATATTGTGCAGGTAAACGAGAAGGAT
Source organism: Saksenaea vasiformis B4078 (assembly GCA_000697055.1). Lineage (NCBI taxonomy): Eukaryota > Fungi > Mucoromycota > Mucoromycetes > Mucorales > Saksenaeaceae > Saksenaea > Saksenaea vasiformis. The sequence continues at coordinate 181,545 of JNDT01002388.1, read as the reverse complement.
AGTTTAAGTTGGCGGTAGTTTAAACGAAATGGGGTTAATTCCCGACAGTCCAGAACTAGGCATACTGCTGATGCGATGCGATCTCACACCAAAAGGAAGAAGGTAGGAATAAAGGTTAGCGAGTCATGACACGAGTTACTAGAGAAATCTGCACGCTTTAATTGATAACGCAGTGTTGTCAATTTACTTTTGATGAAGATGCAGGTAAAGTACCTAGCATTATGACAATTGCACTTGTTTAGCACATTAATCTATAATTGCCTCAAGGTCTGTAAACCTCATTGGCTTATTCTGGTGCGGAAACAAGGCTAATGCGTGAAAGAAAGAAAATGATAAAATTTGTTGATTCGGTAGATTCCCGAATGGTAGTAAAAATCCACGTATTGGGGATTTAGTTCCATTTTTTGTTGATGCTTTTCTTGTCAAAATCCTGTATCAAGGGAACTGATGTAACTAGAAGCATGTGCCATGGAGATCAAACACCAATAACCATGATGCACAACTTGGAGATCCGTCTGATATTCCTTTGCAATGTACAACGTCTGTGTTAGGTTGTACACCTTCACGAGGAATCCAATAAAATCACCTGCAACTTATATTTGACTCACAATTTACTGTTCATGCGGTGGCACACCCATTTTATTCCATTCGTTATGTTTATTCTAAGGGAAACCAAAGCATTGAAGGCTGGATCTTTTGTTGCATGTTCCTTATTGAATTTGGACGTATGCGAAAATCCTTTCTTTTTTGCTGCGCAAGTCTAGAAACGGCAATGATTGGATGATATCATCACCGGACTTTAGCTTTTCTTATTTTTGCTTTTTTTTTTGGGGGGGAGTGCCTGTCCATATTTCTCGGGATGATTTAGTTTTTTAGTTATCAAATGAATGGCGGTCAATGGAAGAGAGTTTGGTGTAGCAATAGTGGGAAGGGATTCATCAGGATCAAAGATGATAGAAAAGGAGGCAAACTCCGCAATGGGTAACCATCCATTGAAGGTGAAAAAAGGGAAGATGAGTGGTGTAAGGTGTAATTCTTAGTTGGTTCTTACTATAACAAAAGGGGAAACAAGTAAGAGAGTAGTTCAGAAAATCGTAAAAACGAGGGTATCTACCAGAAGTGTTAGGTATGACAAAAAGCGGTTTTGAGTTGATGACGTTTCGAATGCAAGTTCCCTCTAATTCTGATTTTTTGGTTACTTTATTTTATCTTTCTTCCCTTTTAACATTTTTTATACAAAAAGGTACAAACGGTGATAGTTTTATTTTTATATGTATGTACAAGCGTAAGCGGTGTGTGTGTGTGTGCGTGCGTGTGTATTTATATATCTTTGATGACCAACCCGATTAGTGATTGCTCTATTTAAGTTTGTTTGACATTCTCTAATTTCATGAGCACGACGCAAGCAGAGAGTGAACCTGTGGTTGAGGATCGCAACAACGTTCGACCAAGTAACGGCATCAATACTATGATACCACCTACATCCCCACCATACCCACCTTATGCTGGCTACATCGACCCAGCTCAGTTGGCATTTGAACATCATCATGCTGCGCAGGTGCATGCCCAAGCTGCTGCCGCCGCTGTGGCCGCTGCTGCGGCAAGTGGTGGTGGCAATAATGCTGGTTTTGATCCTAACGACCCGGCAAATTATGCCTATCTCTATCCACTCAGCCCTCAAATGGTTCAGTATTATTCGGACTATAGCTATCCAGGCTCTCCTGCAATACACCCTCAGTCGCCTCCCGTGAACCCTACCAGTCCACCATTCAGCCCGACGTTTCAATATCAGCAGGGCGTGACGCTGTCGCCGCCCACGCATGCGTACATGCTTCCTCCTCACTCGGCACAGCATTATCCACCGCTCCATATCTCACCTATCTTGACAGGAACAGCATCGGTCCCCGGTTCTCCGCCACATCAATTCATTTCACTTCCTGGTCCTTTCAACCTCGATACCCGTCCGCACAAACACAAAAACCAATCATCATACCAACAGCAACAAGATATACAGTACCACTCGCATAATATTTACGTACGCGGACTGTCGAGTTCAATCACCGATGAGTCATTTTTGGATATGTGTGAAGCGTGCGTATAAATTAGACGGAAACACGCATGATGATTAACCCGCGCGTTGCAGATACGGAAAAATTACGTCGTCCAAGGCGATCATTGATCAAAAAACGGGTGAATGCAAGGGGTATGGCTTTGCCATGTATGAAAGTGAAGAGGATTGCCACAATGCCATTGAAGGCTTAAATAAAGCCGGATATCAAGCATCCTTTGCTAGGGTAGGACAGGTAAGGAATAAAAACATGCGACTTTCTTTTCCTTCTCCGGTAAAAATTTGACACCTGTAGTCCATTAGGAATCCTTTAGCTCTCGGCTGAGACATCTGCAAGATGAAACGTCCACCAACATCTACATTTCTAACTTGCCATTGGACACAACCGAACAGGTAAAATAAGAGAGAGAGAGAGAGAGAGAGAGAGAGAGAGAGAGAGAGACGGAGTGAAGCGTGGATAGAGTACAGATGTTCTATTATAGAAACTGGAGGACCTATTCAAACCTTATCAAACGGTTTCCAACCGAATTTTGCGAGATCCACAATCCGGTCTGAGCCGTGGCGTCGGATTTGCTAGGTAAAAAAAAAAAAAAAAAAAAAGACCCAACAGCAACAGTTCAATGGGGGAAGAAAATAAGATACTTATGCGTCTTTGCAGAATGTCCGATCGAGGTTCGGCGATCGCCATTATTGAGAAGTTTAATGGACATACCATCGCTGGATCATCTGCACCATTGCAAGTTCGATTTGCGGATTCTCCAGCACAGAAAAGACTGAAGAGCCAAACCACACGCAAGCGAATGTTTAGACCTCGCGATTTTCAACCAATGGCAGGATTTCCTATGCGACAGATGCCTATTACTCCAGAAACAATGCTTGGAATTGCACCGGCCTCAGTGCCGAATGCAGGTGGATTCTATCACGATGCTCAGTAAGTTAGAGTGACCGAATGATTTGCGGAATGATCTGACGGATGAGCACAAATCATTTCCTCGGTAAAAAAAAAAAACTCTTAGTTGCGGATATCCTCGTACTTTAGCACCCGTCAATCCCACCAGCCAACATGCAGCAGACTCTTTAGCATCACCTCCTGATGATGATGACGATGTAAAAGAATTAGCAGACCAAGTGGAAAAGAAACTGAATGTCTTGGGAGAAAACCAAGCCAGCAGCAAAGAATAGTTATTGTACAAGGTGATGCGTTGAATACCACCTACAGGGAATTGAAAGAGGGTTTTGACAAAAAGAAAAGGAAAAAAAAAGGAAAAAAAAGGGGTTTTCTTTTCTAATCTTTGTTTTCTTTTGCAAGAAAAAAAAAGTCCATTTCTTTTTTGTGCTATGCGTTTTGTTTCCGAAGATTATTGCTTTTCTTCTTCTTCTTTTGCCCAGTCAGGAAGTTCTGTTTCATAGGACCATCCTTTTCCTGAATAACGCCATGCATGCAACCAAATGAAAAGATCATCTGGTTTGGGATCTGCTAGCAATGGTACACTACAATCCTCGCATCGACCATACTCTGTTTGCGACGTACCAGGATTATTGTCAGGCAATTGTAATAGTTTTTTCTGTACTTTTTGTGCTTCTTCCTCCGTCAGTGTATGGGATGTATGTAGCATGGGTGCCCAGGACGTCTGATCTCCGTACAGTGGGTCATTTGCAATGGGGTAACCTAGGTAACGCAGATGGACTCGGATTTGATGCGTTCGACCCGTCAAAGGTTTACAGCGTAGGATACTTGTCGAACCATCGTATCGAATACGTTCAAAAATAGTCGTGCATGCCTTGCCGTCTTCATGGACATAGTTGAGGGACAGTTTGTTGGAAATTGTCTTGATGGGAGCCTCACATACCACCTGATCTCTATAGAGAAGGGTCAATCGACAGGTCGCGAGTTATCCTTTTCGTTGTTTCTTTTTTTACTTTGGGAATTCACCTGCTACGCGACATACGTATTCTTTTTGGATATTGCCCTGCGACATTTGTTGTTCCAATTCCCTGGCCCTTTGCGGGTTTAAGGCGATAAGCATCAAACCCGATGTCAACAGATCAAGTCGGTTGACCGCTGTTGCACGTTACTTTAAGAAAAAAAACATCCTGATCTCTGACAAATGCACTTACGATACAGCGTCTGAATACCATGCTGCTTCCGTAACACGTGCAAAACTGTATTATGACGATAGCGTCCTGCTGGATGGATCTAAAGAACAACGTTAACTTGATCCCTCCCGCATATGCTCGACTGTGTGCTCACAGGAATACCGCCAGGTTTATCGATAACATAGAGACCATCTTCTTCGTACACAATTTTAATCGGCTTGTCCGTTACAGGAGGTTCATGGCGATGGATCCGATGGCCAATGATATCACCGTTCCGCACTACGGTACTGATGTCTACTTGCTTGTCATTGATGGTCACCAGGCCATCACGAATAGCGCGGTCCTACAAATTCCATAAGCATTTGCGCCGCAACGTTCCCTCATTGTATGCTCCCTATTTACATAATAGGTTTCGCTTCTATCACGGAATTCGGAAGTAAAGACGTCCAGAATGGTTCTTCCTAACCAGCGCCCTTTGGCATAAGCTTGGTATTTGAAATAGTATGGCTTTATTTTTCGTAGCCCTACATCAAGTCAATGGAAAGCACCATGGACGCTGCTATGTTACCATGCTCAAAATAATACTCGACATCGTCCAGATCTTCGGTGTCTCTGAAATCAGCCCGTCGTTTCCGTCGTGACGTTTCCGCAAGAGCATCGTCTTCCGCGGCTTTTCGTTTTTTAGGAACAGTCTAAGATTTCCTCCATCAGGAAATTGTTCGGGATGCCACTTTTCTTTCTCGTCTTACCGTACGATTGCTGCTACTGCTTTCTTCTTGTGCCATGACGATGACAAGGAAAAAAAAAGAGAGAGAGAGAACAAAAAAAGGAAGCAAAAAAAATTTTATTTCTCCCTCCGTTTAACACTTTCTCGTATAAGATGTTGTATGGTTTTCATTTTATGTGCGTGTTTTTGTGTATACAGATGGAAAAAAAACTTCAGGCTACTAAGTTCAGTGCCTCTTTACAAGTAAAGAAAAAAAGAAGATATCATAATGTACAGTTTGATCAGAAGAAAAAATAAGAAGCTCAATCCTCATGTTCAGTGATCAAGCCCTTTTTGTCGCCGTTATCGCGATTTAACCCCAACCTTACTGCGCTCAATGGATCAATCGTTTCCTGAGTTCTTCGGGGCTTTGGTGATGATGAGGAAGATGGCGGGGTGGTAGGTGGCGGTGGAATCGGGGGAATCGATCGATCATCTAATAAACCAATATCTAGAAAAACATCCAGTTTTGTTAGATCACCACGTGCATTAACGTTCGCGACCCCCCATCTTTTAGATCTTTTTCTCACCTTGACTTTTTGATGTTGAGATCATGGTACTGTCCATGCTAATGTTTTCGGTATACACTTCCTCAGACTTGCCATGTCTTGAAAGGTTGAAGCTCCGGCGGGCTGAGTTGCTGAGCCGCCCAAAGTTCGAAGAAGGCTTACTACTTGCAAAGACTTCTGTAGGGCCTAGTTCGCGCGCGCTTGTCTGAGAAAGATGATGGTGATGCGAATGAGAATGCTCGTCATGTGATGATAGATCTTCTTCAGATGTCAATAGTTTTTCGTTGTCGAACATTTGGAGAAGGCTAGAACGTCTATCATGGCCGATGCTGCTGGTATCATCCGATGGTTGACTTCGTGAATGATGTAGAAGTGTCACGCCAGAAACAATAATCACAAATCCCAGTACACATGTGGTAATGCTTACGCCGGATGCCTCAAAACCGCGATAGAAAACGGTGGAACTCACGATGGTGAGAGTGGTAAAAATCACGTAGTACGTAGGTGTCACCAACGCAGTGTTGAACATGTTCAATGCCTTGTTGAGGTAGACAATCTCGACAACCAAGGTGATGATAGTCAGGGCCAACACCAAATAGACAAACCAGTTGGTGAATTGATTGCTGACGGACAAAGAGTAGACAATCGTAGCACCGATGCCCTGGGTGAAGACGACCGACAGTGACCCGATCAACGAGCAAACGGTGATGTAAACCAGCATGTTCTTTTTCCCCCATCGAGGCCCACAGTAGAAAACGAGCACCAGTGACACAGTAACGGAAATGGCGGCGTAAACCAAAAAGCCTGCATGATCCCAAGAACATATAAACATACAAAGGTTTAACAAGGGAAAAGCAAGCAAACGTACCCACAGATAACATCAGTTTCTTAAACGTCTCTATCGAATTATCCGCCGCGCCTTGCTCCGGTGCATGCAATACAATCACAACCGCGCCTAGTATGCATTGCAAACATCCGATCTTTCCCTGAAAAGTCAGACGTTCTTTCAAGAAAATAGAGGACAAGACGGCGCTGGATGAAACGAGATGGGCGAGTAAAAAAAAAATAAAATAAAATAAAAAAATAGATCAGAACCAATCAATGCGGGAAAAATAAAAGGTAACTACTAGTTTACCTAATGACGACACTTAACGCTCCGAGTGGTGTCACCAGAATTGCCTGTGTAAACGCATAGGCCACAAAATTGCAAAGTTCACCCACAACCACTGTTATCGAAGAAGAACAAGAAGAAGAATAGAGCTCATAATCAGATCGACGGTTCTCCCCTACTGGCCCTTACTTAGGATCATGCCACTCCACCACATGCTTGATTTTAAGTAACTGTATCCTTCACCGGCAATGCCTCCTGTGATTATTATTTTTGTACTAGATCAGGATCGAGAAGTTTCGATTGTTCTTGTTCTAACCTGAACGTTCCGTCGATTGCAGTAACCCCTTTTTCTTTAACACAAAACTACTTCCAATAAATGCACCTAATGCACACAGATTATAAATATAACCGAAAAATAGTTCATTTTGTGTCTTACCGCTGGCAACAGCCAAACCTACACCAACAGCTTTATAAAGCGCGCCACGGGCATCGTTGGCATCTGTGGTAAATGAGTTTGGAGTAGTGGAATTAACGAAACTCATTCAGGTTTTTTTTGGTTAAAGAGGGGTGAATCGTAACAACGCCTTTAAGTTTGAGAATGCTCGACAGCAAAACAAGAAGAGGAAGAAGAAGAGGAACAAAAAAGGTTCGCAGGAAAAAGAAAGGGTAGAAAGAGAGAAAAGAGAGCAAAAACTAAAAAAAGAAAAAAAAAAAAGGGTGCGTGTTCCCAAAAGAACACTCGCAATTTCAATGTTTCCAAAAACAGCTCGCTTGAATGGCTGGGATGTCGCACATCACATGCTCATTGTGATTGGTCAATGATGATGCTGTCTCAAGGCCCGGACTGGAACCATTCACACTTCAAATAGATTTGAGGTCCAGGAGTAAAAGAATCAGGGATCTTTTAGGATCTACTTACATCTTAGTCATTCATGACAACAAAGTGGCAAAAATAATAAAAGATTGTTTATTGTTGATGATCCTAAAATGGTTTCTTTCCTTATTTCAACGTGGGCTAAATTGATTCGTACTACTGGCTAAAATACTTGTAAAAATTGGGAACATTTCAGTTCTGTTTCTACTACACGCTCTATTCACAGAACACATCATTTTCACTTGGCAGTATAAGTTATCTAACTATTTTAGGAAAAAAAGAAATGAAAAAGGTGGCGGTGATATTTCAAGCGACTATGTCATTTCGCTTGGCAATACCGAGAAGGTAGAAAATGTTCAGTGAAGGCCCAAAATGCCTTCTTTCAAACGCCGCTTTAATACGTATAAAAAGGATTTGCGCCTCCCCCTCTGTTTGGACCAATTAAGAGCCTAGTGGCCCTTCTTATTATATCTTTCCTCTTTCGTCCTCACAGAAACCTTTCCTCTGAAAAAGTATTGGATGACTAAACCGTTATAAGAAAAAAGGAAGTCATTCCCATTGTTCAAACTTTTTTCTTAACGTCTTCATGATCTGCCACTGACGCTATTTGATTAGCAAAGTTAGGACCAGAGCAAAGCTCCCATCCGTCCCATAGGTTTCGCATTTGATCCGCTTTTGCTTTGTCGATCTCTCAAGTATGCGTGAAAGCCGATGATTGGGTAACTGTTTTCCACGCTTTGTACTAAAATGGAAATGTAGGCGTTTGCTACATAATTACAGAAATTTCGCAGTGATTACCTTATTATTAGTTGATTACTGAGCGGTGGTACTTACGCGCTGCAAACTACATGTTTATAGACAACATATTCTGAAAGATTCGCATGGATCCTACGCGGAGCAATTATCTTTCTCCGCTCAAAGCCACCTCAAGCTGGCAAGGTCTTCTTCTTTCAACGCATCAGATGCTTCCATCTGATTGTTGGTGTATATCTGTACATGTGTCCTGAGCTAGCGCTGTGCTTCCTTGAAGTGATCATGACGAATTACTGTGAGGAATCTGTCTTCACAGATGTCCTATAGATATTTCCTGCTTTTGAAACTTTTACAAATGACCCAGAAGAAACTCTATTTGCTGAGCGCAGAACGTCCCTCCTGGTGAGTGCTTGATGAATTGCTAAAGATGCAGCGTATCCTTGGAAGGGCCAAGATGTAAACTACGTACATTTCGTAACCTAGATATCCCATCGTAGCTATGCAATTGGCATTTCAAACTATCAAACGGTGACCTTATTGTAGATCTTCGAAAGTGCCGCGAAATGTCGCTTGTGCCGCTGGCCAATACACCAGTTCCTATGTCGGCATCACTCTAGAATAGCCAACATTTGATCTTGTGATAAGTTTCGTAATGCTTCTTTCATGTGCACAAAAAAAAAAATGTAAATCGCCAGCTTTGAGTAGCTTTCGTGGGACTTAGGAGTGAATTCTCCCATCTTGACCTTTCTAGCAAACCACATACCTACAGTGATGCCTGGACGCATCTTCGCTGCACAAAAGCCTGATCCTGTCGCTAATATATGTCTTGCGGAGCACAGGCCTCCTGCTTCTCCGAATTTATGTTTGAGAATCAAACGTCTATTATGGAATGTTTTCCTTTGCGAATCTCGGGTTCCAAAGTGTCAAGTTTGTCAGGTGGACACCCGTTCTACGCATCGAGCAAGTTTGGCTATTGTAACCCTCAATGGTTTTAAACCATTTGACATTTTTTTTTCTAAAATTTCCAATACCCCGTGGATATGTTGTTTACGAATATGGTATATATATATTCTGATGCCGCATAGATGGGATCACATAACTGAAGTGGTTACAGATCAAATCAGGTTTAACCTATTAACAAATATAGCAATTTTGTATTTGTACACAAAAACCTTTATGACACAAACAGCGATCAGGTCCTTGTTTTCAAAAAAAAAAAAGCGTTGGGCAATTCATTTGCTTTTATTTTTTATTTTTCCACTTCTTATCCCCTTTCTCGTCAAATTTACGATGTACCTTTATGCGAGGCATCCTTTTTCTTTTTTTTGGCCTTTTGCATTTATTATTTTCTATAGTGCCTAATCGGATGTATATATAAAATGGCTGTTCCCTGAATAGAGAGCAATTCAGGATGTAGAACCCAAACTATCAAGGAAAAAATAAAAAAGAAAAGAAAAGAAAAGGACAAAGCAAGGTGAATAATAATAATAAGAAAAAAGGTATTCCTTTATGATGTAAATTGTTCTGTTTGTCAGAGTCATTTATATGTTACTATAGATAGCATTGTGTCTATTGTTTAAATAAAAAGGGAAAAGTAAGGCCAGATGTATGTTTCGGTGGTTAGTGTCGCTGTCCTCCGTGCGACCAGGGATCTGTAGTCTGGTTGGCTGGTGTAAAAGGTGGGGGAAATCGTCTTGGAAGAATTTCCGATGTGATGGGAGGACCACGTTGGATCCAACTATCCCAATCTTGATCGACCTGTGTTTGAGGACCTACCAATGACGGTCGGTATTGCCCTCGTCCCGATCCACTCATTGCTGCTGCTCCTCCTCCTTGTTGTGCAATCGGAAGTGTGCTATTATTTGACCGTTGACCAGGTGATGACGACGCGGAGGCTGGCTGCGACTGCAATGCATTGTACTGGCCGCCCTGAAGATTGTTCTCGGCCATTGGGGTTTGTACCATCGCGGGGGAAATAACAGAAGCAGTGGCAGCGGCACCGCCACTGGGGGCTGGTTGTCTGTCCAATACATTTGCCAAGAAGTTATATTTGGAGAGGCGTGCGGATGTGTTCGGTTGAGGAGGATGTCCTTCTTCGTCTACGAACCGGGCCATACGACGTCCCATGCGTCGTGAACGCCGGTGGAACCATAGGATGGCGCAGGCAAGACCGACGATACCAGCAATGACACCAATCGTGATGCCAGCAATAGCACCACCACTTAATGCAGAAGGAGCCACTGGAAGATCACCGCAACGGCGATCATCACCACAATGCGCGGAAGCACATTGAAAATCTTCCACGCACTGTTCGCCATTGCCAAGTAGATGAACACAAGCACGTGTAGCAGCGTTACAAAAATAATCAGACGGGCAATGGCCTCCAACGGCATGTGGATCAGATGCGCACTCGTTTTGACCAAGTACGAGCGAAGGTGTTGCTCTCGACGATGTGACAGAGAAGGAATGCGTCGTTGTTGCAGTCTCTGTGATTAGCGTCGTCGTCGATAGAGTGGTCGTATCTGCAGTCGTTGTAGTGAAAGAAGTAGACGTGCTAGTTACGGAAAGACTGGATGTAGCAGTAGTAGTAGTAGTATCAGTGGTCGTTGCAGCCGTGGTTGTCCATGTATCAGAAGTTGTTGTACTACTGGATGTTGTTTCAGCGGATGTTGTAGACTGGTAAGTGGTGCTGGGTTTCGTCGTCGTCGTTGTTGTTGTCTCATCGGTCGTGGCTGATGATGATGAGCTTGTAGTTGGGGTGGGTTCAACGGTTGTCGTAGTGGTAGGCTCGGTAGTTGTGGCAGTAGACGTGGTAGTCGGCTCAGCAGTCGTAGTAGTAGTAGTAGACTTGGCGGTAGTAGAACTCGATTCGGCAGTCGTAGAGGTCGATTCTGTAGTCGTTGTAGGTACTATGGCTGTGGTGGTACTGCTGCTTCTGCTGGTAACTGTTGGTTCTGTCGTTGTAGAAGACATAGAAGTAGGAGTTGTGTATTCGGTAGTTGTGGTGGTTGTTATATAGTGTGTGCTTGTGTACTCCGTGGTTGTGCTTGTCGTATGCTTAGTGGTTGTTATGGGATCGGTTGTTGTCGTTGTACGTAGGGTAGATGTCGTAGGTTCACTAGTTGTTGTACGGTCCGTGGTTGCGGTCGGTTCGGCACTCGTTGTCGTCGTCTCTCCGGACTTTGTATTCGTCTGATCTGAAGTTGTAGAAGGCGTGGGATCGGCATGGGTTGTCGTTTCTGTGGATCGATCAGTCGTAGTAGTAGTAGTAGTAGTAGTAGTAGTAGTAGTAGTTGTTGTTGTTGTGGGAGATTGGTCAGTAGAGCTAACAGGCTTATCGGTTGGTGGCACCGGTTCCGAGGTGGTAGGTTTTCCCGTTGGCGTAACATCAGAGTTTGTAGTACGATGACTACTACTACTACTACTACTTTCTGTTTCTTCTGGTTTATACGAAGATGTAGAAGGACCGTCAGTGTGTTCAGCAGAGGTACTAGGGTTGTCTGCCTTCGTGTGCTGTGCACCGTCTGGAGGTGACTTTTCCTCCGCATCGCGCTTCGGAGAATCGGCCTTTGCTGGGTTTGCGCTTGATGTAGATCCTTCAGAATGACTATGCCCGTTCTGTCTCTCTGAATCATGGTTGGTAGACATCGGATGCTGGTCATCTGATGCAGAGCGATGGTCGGAAGGTGCTGGATAATGATGATCGTCACTGCTTTTACTACTAGATGCTATCTCAGGCGTCTGGTGACCCATTCCCTTACTTCCTTCATCCTTTCCAGAAGGACTTTCTGGTAGAATTTTATTTAGCCACTGATTTCACGAAGAATGTCCCATTTTCTTACCGCCGTTATGAGGTTCGTTTTGTCTTCGGCTATAAGCATGACTGCCTACACTCGTATTTCTTTGCAGTTGCGTATCTAAATTTTAGGATTGAATAAAGATGAACAACAACAACAGACGCGTCGAACAAAAGAATACGGTTTACGTACGTGCATACGCGGTATTCAAGATGAATCCAAAAACGAAAAAAAGGATTAAGAAATAAAAGGAGCCCGGTGGCTTCCGGGAATACGAGTAAGGGATGGCGGTCCCCATAAATAAAGGTTAAGAGAGAAAGAAAAGGGTGAAGAACCACACTGGCTGTTGGTAGCACCTCAAATCATACAGGTGTGCAACTCGCTTAAAGCCTAAACAGATCGCGATTTTTTGGCTCATACTCCTCAGCCAATCATATTCTGTACGCTTAATGCGGTCCCCCTTCTCCCTCCCTCGAAACAGTTTAAATCTCATCAATCTATTTGGTCGTATTTTTAACTATTCCTTTTGTGACATAGGTAAAAAGAAAAAAATCAAATAAAAATGAATAGCATAGTGACGAAACAGTTGCGCATGTACAGGTCCTTCTTCCTTTCTTTCTTTCTTTTTCTTGTCTTATAAAGCGGTGCTTCAGAGTTTGTTTTCGTACTTAGAACCTTAAGCTGTTTGTGGCAACGAGCAGGGCACCGTTTAGCGGAATTAAATGCTGTGATGCAGGATGTGTACGACGCATCGCGTTGCAGTTTGCTTGACTATTGTGTTACAAGCTCGTGCACAATGGTACAAGTGGTTAAACCTATTCACGAAAAGGAAGGCGAGGAGGAGCTAAGATGTTGCAATGCTGCAAATGATCTTCCGCATTTTGTTGATCAAACCCATTATTGCATGTTATAACTAATCTATAGTGCCCGTGAATGGTTGCCTTGAATTGAAATGGTGGGTGCGTGTGGTAACTAAGGTTTTCTTTGTTGTTATAAGTACTACTACCCATACGAGAAAGTCAGATTCTTGGAACAAACACTATTTGAAGATGATGGAACACACACTTCTTTGCATGTATACTAAGTTGGCAAATGCTGCATCTAATCACCATTTCCTCGGCTTGGCTCCAACAGTTACGTACTCATATCCTGTCCCAGTATGTTCTTGTGTTTACCGTTGGCGTGCAGCATTCTTACAGCAAAAAAAAAAAAATATCAACAGAACCAAAAATGCTTTTGTATACAAAAAAGAAAAAAAAACTTTGTTTTATTCTTATCTTGCGATTGTAAAACAGAAGAAAAATAACAAATCTTATTATTATTTGCGCGAATCTCGTTCCGTCAAGGGTTTGATGTATTTATCGTGGTACGGCGTAGGACCCATGCTATTGGGTGCTTGGAGGACTGTATCAAAGTAAGGTTGGTAGATATCACCGTCGTATCTGGCGATCGGAGCCTTGAGCACAAAGTCAGGGAACCCGAAGGCATCTGTAAGTCCGATCACTTGTTTACGAAGCGACTTGCAGTACTTTACAGAATGTGTTATGTGTGTGAGACAAAACGAATCGTTACTTAAACCTATTTACTTACATCCTGATAGACTTGCTCTATGTTCTTCACTTGCTCGGGATTAAGGAAGCCTTCCTTAAATCCTTGGTCACTATAAGTGTAAAGCACATGGAGACCCCATAGCGTTGTAATTCGGCGCATAATGGAAAGAACGCTAGGTTCAATGGCTGCATCCGGCGAGTCTATGAATTTGGAGACGCTCACATTGTACATGAACGCTGCACAATGGAATTCGGCCACGCGAACAGAGTCAAGCAAGACATCATGATGTGATTTCCCGTTTTCAAGCTGTTTCTGGATGCTGTAAAGCTAAAATCAATTTTTTTTTTCCAGTGTTAGCAACGAAGAGAAGAGAAGACAAGAAAAGAAGCTTTACCCGTTTCACAAGGATGCTGTATAATGCATCTTCGATTAATTTGGGTTGTTCAATGCATTGAGCAATATCCTTCACTGCCCAAGTCTGGTTAGCTAGGTAGCGCTTTGCATCCGCGATGTAATGAGTAGAGCTCTTGAATTTCAGCTCAGGATATTCGTCAAATTCGAGTTTCTGTGACAATCGATAGAGCAAAAGTCTAGCGGCTTGCTGGAGCACCACCACATTGTCGCCACCACCCGTTGTCATCACGCCCCAGTCAGCAATGATATTGGCAATGGCATTGTAAGAGGAATAAGCATGGCCACCGCAGGCGCGACGACATGTCTCGAGGACTTCCGAGGAATACCAGCCTGTCAGACCCTTGAGAGACGCTGAAATGGCATGCATTTCACCCATATGGTTCAGGTACACGGTAGGATCCATCTCGCCGCCTGTGGTCAGCACCTTGAACTGGTCATCCAAGACATCTTGCGCAGACTTGACTGCATACATGAAGGCGATGGCAGGGATCAATTTGACGAAATGGGATTGATAATCCATGATCTGACAGTTCTTGGGACCTTGTCGACGGGTCACACCGTAGCGCGTGGCAATGGTGAGGGCTTGCGAGATCATTTGGGTCGTCACTGTCACTAAGGAAAGACGCTCGGGAATCAATGTGGCATACATAACGGCGGGGTTAGGAGCCGGTGTATAGTTGCCGTGGCGGTCAAGTTCAACCCATTTACTAAGCATATGAGAGCGTGGGATGCGGACGCCACGGAACTGGATCCAGCCATTGTCTACACCATGGTGTCCTGCTTTTTGACCAATGTCGCCGATCACCACATTTGGCATCAATTTTCCTGTTCCTTTTTCTCGAAGCTGGACGATGAACCAGTTGAGGCCGACCTTCTGGCCGTTGATCACGGTTTGCGAAATGACAACAGCATGTGTGGCGGTCTGGCCTGACATACCAATCCACCATTTTGTTGCAGTGATTGAAGGAGAGTCAACAATGAATTCGTCCGCATTGGCATCATAGGTAGCTGTTGTTTCTATATCTCGAAGAGCAGAACTATGACCGAGTTCAGTCTAACCACCAAGGAGAGAGAGAGATCAGCTCGCTGAAACGTTACACGAGAAGAATAACGGAGCTTACCATGGCAAAACATCCAAGAATTCGAAAATTATCCACTTCATCAAGCCACTGTTCCCGTTGCTCGTTGCTGCCTAACATCATGACAACATTTCGAAACAGAGAATCATGGATAAAGAAACGCATAGAGAAAGATTCATTGTAGATATTAACGGCACGTGCGATTTCATACACCAGGTCTCTATTGGCACCGAGCACCGGGTCTTTTGCAATTTGCGTGATTTTGTAAATTTGGCCCATGGTACTTTGCATAGGATATAGCGGTTAGAAGGGAGTCATAGGCAAAAATTGACTTGACTTACAATTCACGCATTTCAGCGGTGGTAAACTCGAGGAAGTTTCGAGGTGACTGCACAACCAAGTCAGGATCACCTCTGATAATTTGATATGCTTTTTGCTGTCAACAGAAACAAGGTTGAGAAAAGGATTTCTGGTAAATGCAACACTGCAGGGAGAGTAAATTAGTTTTACCAGGAGCTCATATTGCTTGTCCCCGCCTGCCCACCAGCGAGCCAAAGCATCAATATTAAACTCAGCTGCAGCGCGTTCAGCAGCCATGTCTTTAGGTGCCTGTAGGGACATGGACGAGGGCGTCAGGTTCAACTGACGTTTAATCAGCTCCAATCGAGCCAAGGCAGCCTTTGCATCTGGAGCTGTAGAGTTCTGAAGAGGAATAGTCATAGTTGAGAACCAGGAACTGGGTTTATGTTGTGGGGAAAACGGGGTTAGAGAGAGAAAAAAAAAAAGGCACCAGGGAAAAAAAATCACGTCTGGTTTTATTTTATGCCATACTTCAACCAAATCGGAACAATTCAGCTGAGTCAAAAGGTCAGCTACCGGCGCATGATGCTGAAAAACCCCACACTCCATGGATATGTCAAACTGTCTTCTTTCTTTATAGCCATGTGAGAATTTGGCTCTTCACGTTTTGGGGAAACGCTTTAAGAGTTGCAAAACACCGGAGCGAATCATCAAAACCTCTTCAGCGACATTGTCGCGTACCGACATGAGACAACATGGACATGGCTTCTTTGTCTGTATGCCCCATTCTTCTGCAATGGCTATGCGCACATGAACCAGAAGCAAACACGTACCTCTGATTTCATTGACCAGGTGGGACAGACCGATCCATACCGGGGTTATGGTTTCGTCATGGCGTCTGCACTTGAAAAAAAAAAAAAAGGAACGCCTTCTCCCTCTTCCTGCCAGCAAAAAAAAAAAAAAAAAAAGAGTGAACATACTGCCCAAAAGGTCAGTGGGATGTTTACACAATATATTGATGATTATTGACAACAAATCCGTTGTGGAGTTAACGAAAAGAAGCGAGAAACCGTAGTTATCGAGCAGAACCCTCGCTGTGTGCTGGAACAGTTCTGCAATGGGATGCTGTTTTCTAGTCGGATGAAGGGTTGGTAACGCATTATAATTTCTTGCGAATGACGGATAATCCGTCAAACAACGGAAGCATGACGACCTCCACTCTGGGATCGTTTAATACGTGTTGGTTGAATTCGTGTACTTTTTTCGCCATTTTCTTCACGTTTTTTGATATTTCCGCGTTCCCTGGACTTGAATATCCGCCATGGCGGCAGACTTCTCCAAACAAAAGAACTAATTCTACTTAGTATCGCTAACATTTCACATATGTCTGCTTACCGTTATCTGCAAGAAGAACGCCGTGATCCTGTAGAAGGTTGCTTCCCATGATGGTATCAAAGTAATTAATGTATGCGGATTTGTTGGCATCTATTCTAAATTAGATAGGTTATACTCAAGCATAAAAAGAACCCTACCTAGAAAAATGAAGTCAAACGGGTCATTCTTCCGAATGAGCGAGTTGAGACTAGTAGCGGAATGAGCTGTCAATCAAAAAAGAAAAAAAAAATAGCGCATTTTTTCTTACCTATCCCGGGCGTCACCTTCCATGACTTCAATTTTACTATCAAGTTTTGCTTCTTTTATGTAGCGACGCGCTATCACAGCATGCTCGGGCGAATTTTCTAAAGATATCAGTTTGCCCTCAGCCGGTAGGGCTGAAGCCATGGCGATGGCTCCGTGGCCCGTAAAGGTACCAATTTCCAACGCTCTCTTGGACCTTGTAATAGCCACAAGTTGATGCAGTAATTGTGCCTGTACTGTGCCCGTTGACATGAATGCAGCACTGAATGTTTGTTTTGTCTCATTGATCAGTTTCTCCAGCAAGGGTTGGTGCGGTAATGGCGTGTTCATGTCGCACGCATAATTTTCTTCACCAGCACGTAATCGAAAATCACTGTCGATGTCTACTTGCTTAAGGAGCACCGACGAATGCCAACGCGAGATCATTGAAGCATTCGCATGTCTCAGTAATGGAAGAGATCTCGAGAGGAAGCGCATCGAAAAAGCTGTCAAAGTCCCCAATTTCCTCGAGTCTACTAAATAGTTGTCTTGCCCAATCAGAAATCAGGTACAAGTTTCAGCATGCATAACTGATTTCCTGTTTCCTAGTAGACTTTGGGCCGACCCTTTTGCAGATGTGTTTACTGTCAATTACGAGTCGGGAGTGTTTTGCGGAATTGTATCACCATAACAACATCAAAGCTGTTTGCTGTTACCCGACCGAAATAAAGAAACTAGCCGTCAAACATGCGATGCGAGAAGCGTCTATCACTTGAAAGCCTGCTAGCAGTTTTCTTATGATCCAAATTGTACGAGAAAGAAGAAAAAACTAGCATTCTAGCCATGAATGGCGACACCCACAGTCAATAAACATTCACATTGCTTATACCTATATTTGCCATTTATTCCCTTTTGTAAGAGATTAATTGCTTAGATAACAGATTCCGTCATGCGATCCTGCGCAATGTTTGCAAGGGGGGGGGGGGGAAACCAAAAGCCATGGTGCTATCTTGCGTATATTTTTTTTTTTTTTTTGCGAGCTTAGTTCTTGTGTTTGTTGCCTGCCTTAATATAGATCATACTACATTTGCGGAATTAACGTTAACGTAAACGACGTTCAAATGGATGCATGACCTTGCTATTCTCTCGTAGCCTAGTAACTACAGCGTTATCGACCCTACCTTAGACGATGAGCTATATCCTACTAGAGGTATTTCAAATTTGATGAAGTATGCATACCTATTCAAGGCTTAAATAAATAAATAAAAAAAAGAAGAGCTATCTATAAATACTTATCAAGGGAGATAAGGCAAAGAATGTTCCAAGTCTTGCATCATTGCAGATAAGTTTTTCATCGTACATGAACTACAATGCACTTGTTATCCGCGTAGTAAAAAAAAAAAGAAAAAAGAAAAAAAATGTACTTGAACAGCATGGCTTACCTCTAGGCAGAGTTGTACCATGATGGTTCAATCAGGGGGTTGTCTCAGGGGGATCAGCAACGCATCAAGAGTAAACGAACATAACATCAATAGCATCAGCTTTTATTTGTTATATCAAGGTACTCATAGCGCACCAAGTGATAGTGATAGTTCTCTGCGAACGACGTACAAACAGAAGGCTCGCTTCTGACAGCCGATGTCTCTTCTCATAGCATTTCCGCAAATGGAAGGTCAGTAGGCCTGCTTTATTCTCAAAGTCAGAGCCACCAGAGACATTTGTTCCACCAAGATCTCGCATTCTCTGTTTTACTTTTTTGCCATGAATAAACTGACGCCGCCATCTCGATCGGACTCCATTGATTACGAAACTGTTCGTACGCTTGTGGATCAATGTAAAGAAAGCAATGTGTGGAATCCTCTCGAGGACAAACTGTTGACTGTGTTTGGCGATATCCATGCTTTGAGTGGGAGCTTTATGAGGGTAATTTCTCGATGGACCATCCATGCCGCCTCCTCTCTTACATGATGGTTCTACAGAAGGGTAATGGGTCTTACAGACTTTGTCCTGTGGATAAACAACAAGCGCGCATGGCATTTGAGACGTTGCAATCGGAGGCAAGCTCTTGTGGATCCAAAGATGATCGCTGACATACCCTGTTAGTGTCCTTCCTATATTACAGAGCAACTCGAAAGACGATCGCGTAATCTTTTACGGTATTGTGTTCGGAATAGCAAAGAAAAGATCGGTGCACAGCATTTGAATGTTCTCGTTATTATGTTCCAGGTAAAAAAAAAAAAAATTGACTTTCATGGATAACTGATCAATAAGAAAAAAAAAAATCAAGTGCCCAACGTTTGTCAATCCATTTTATTTGAATGGCATTTTAATTGATCTTTGTGAATTTACTGCTAATTTGAATGATTACTTGCAAGATATGCTATGCCGGTACCTTATTGAACCCACAGAGACATCTCGCGCATCGGCTGAATTCGAACATATCTTGCTTTTGTTTCAACAACTCATCCGTGATCTGGTAACACGATCTGAAATGAGTCCCAATTCCAATCCCTCTATCATTGACGCAACGAAATGTTTAGCAATGATGTGTAAGTTCTATGATCCGACATTCTGCTCTAAGCCTCTATGCTTAATAGATAGACTCAATGAGCGGCGGCATTACGTTCCCTACACGGAGTTTTATAACGACGAGTTGAACGAGCGCTTGGAAATAAAGGAAGATTTTCCAAATTTCAAGGATCATAAAGGGTAACGGCTGCGGGCAATATGAAAGGAATAACACGAGCAACTTTCAGCATAGATTTTCATTTTGTGATTATTCCTTTGTGCTGAATCCCGCCATCAAAGCGGATATACTGAAAATCGAAAGTGTCTTTCAGATGCGACATGAATTACAAGATGCGTTTTTCCGAGCGCTATTTCAAGGTAAGACCATTCTATTGGATTAGAACTACTAAACCAGTTTGTATATTTTAGGTGTCAATAGTCCCTATTTAGTGTTAGAAATTCGCCGAGACCATATCATTGCAGATGCTTTGGAACAGGTAAGTACGCGTTGTGTGATGGTGTTTTAGGAGGATGGCAATAATAACAAACATGTTCTTTTTTTTTTTTTAGCTTGAAGAAAAATCGGTCCATGATCTTAAGAAACAGCTGCGTGTACAATTTGTGGGCGAAGAAGGTGTTGATGAAGGGGGTGTGCAGAAGGAATTTTTTCAACTCGTTGTCCGCGAATTATTTGATCCTAAATACGGTAACGACGATGTAACCAGGAATAGACATTGTCAATCAATCTCATTGTACGATGTATATTAGGCATGTTTATTTTTAACGAAGAGTCACGACTCTGTTGGTTCAACGCAAACCCTGCTGTGGATGATTATACCATACGAGAATACAAGTTAGTAGGACTACTGCTTGGTCTCGCTGTCTACAATAGCGTTATTTTGGATCTGCATTTTCCGCTTGCATTGTACAAACAGTTGATGAACATAGATGTTACGCTTCCCGATCTGGAACAACTTGATCCCGTAAGTGAATGACTTTTCGCTTGTTACTTGCTTTTTCTTATTGAACTGAATAACGAGCAGAGTCTGGGGAAAGGTTTGAAACAACTGCTAACCTTTGATGGACATGTTGAGTCGGAGTATGATCGATCGTTCCAGGTGAATCTTGAATCGTGTGGACATGTTTATACGTTTGATCTGAAGCCGATGGGATCAACTATCCAGCTGACGAATGAAAATCGTGGAGGTAAACAGATCATATCATTTGACCAAGTTTTGACGAGTGAGCGATTTAGAGTTTGTTGAGTTGTATACCCGATTCATCCTTTTCAAATCAGTGGAAAAACAGCTACTGGCTTTTCGAGAGGGATTCCGTTTAGTCTGTCAAGATAGCGCAATCAAGGTAAATAAGTATATCTCTGTATAAGGTTGTTTCTTAAAACACAGGGGATCGGTTAGATTTTTAGGCCAGAAGAGATAGAACAGCTGATATGTGGTAGCTCTGATCTGGATTTTGAAGCACTAGAAAGATCCACGGTTTACGATGGTGGATGGACAAAAGACTCCTTCATTATAAAGTAAGCTGGATTTGTCGATGTCTGCCATGTTATTAACAAGGTGCTTTGTAAGGTACTTTTGGGAAATTGTCCACTCATTTACCCCTGAAGAGAAGAAGAAATTGCTGTTTTTCGCTACAGGTTCTGATAGGGTAAGAACACCTGTTGGACACAAAACGAGGTGATACTGATGCTGTAGGATAGGCACCGATCGGTGGATTAAGTAAGCTTCAGTTTGTCATTGCAAAAAACGGGGGTGATTCGGACAGGTGAGGAAGAAAGAAAGAAAGATCAGGGGGGATAGGTTCATTGATTGACTGACTATTCTCATTTCCAAGGTTACCAACATCGCATACGTGTTACAATGTTTTGCTGTTATGCGAATACAGCAGTAAACAGAAATTACGCGAACGATTGTTGACAAGTATTAGCAACTCGGAAGGATTTGGCATGATTTGAAAGATGATAATATTCCCCTCTATTATGTACGTACTTTCTATAACTAAAACAAAATGGCATTTATCATTTTCATTGACATTTTGCGGTGTGGCTGTGTCGGTGATCATACGATATTCTCCTACGGAGGTGGGGCGCGCGTATGTGGTACAGATGGGCGAATGGTTCGTCATTTGTGAAGATGTTCAGAATGGGCCGAGCTTGGTTTTTTGAGAAGAAGATATTGATGGATTGATTTACACGTGTCTTTGAATAAGTTCTATCTACGTTCCTTTTCGTGGCACGTTCCGCAGAACTCATCAAGGTTGCTTTTGCGATGACTTCATTATTAAAAAATTCGCAATCAGTAAACTTAAAAAGAAAACATATTTCGATTTATTGAACGCATGGTTGTTTGGTATGAGAGGATGTTGTTCAGGAAAAATGAAACAGTTATGCACCCATCCGCACGGTAATTCCTTTCCTCCTTCCTACATATCACCTTTCCTTTTTTTTTTTACCATAAACATCCATGTCATCCGAACATTGAGGATTTTGCTTTTTTCAGGCACGAGAAAACATCAAGCAGGCATACTTTTAGATGTATGTACTTATGCATCACCTCCTTTTTCTTTTTCCTCACTTTCTGTTTCTGCACGATGATGATAGCACTGATAGTTTTTTTTTCAGGGATGGGGGACACGAAATAAAAAAAAGATAAAAAACAAGCCGATCGGTTCATCTCGCGTTTTGGGGATGCAATAGTATCCTTTTGTGGATCATGTTTCGGGACCAACTTTTCGGAGGTCCTGCAGTTCCTTTTTCTTTTGATGCAGACCATTCTAGATTTGTTTCATCCTCTTTGTATTTTTCCGGCCAAGCAAATGGAAAATTATTTTTTTTTACGTTCTTTTTTGTTAGTTGGGTGTGTGCCCATGTGGTTGGTTTTAGATCCTTGCCAACCAGGACACGTTGGCAAGGGCAAAAGGTTCCGTATTTGGAACGCTGATCGTCATTCTAATAACACTCATTTCTTTTCTTTCTGTACTGACACTCAATGTAACGTGCAACAACAACAACAACAACAACAATGGACATCTGGGGTACTATACCTATTTGGCAAGGTCGGGGTTTCTTTTTTTGTGTCAAACCCATTTCCATGACGATGGACGAAAAAGAAACAGACCCTTGCGTTCGCACCAGTCAGATGATACATTCGGAAAAATAAAGAGCGGCCTTATGGGAAAACAGACGTTTGGGAAGATGGTGTGAGACATTGTTATCGCTCCCAAAAAAAAAAAAATTTTTTTTCGTAATTCCGAACCATTTTGAAAGCAAACACAAAGGAAAAAAAAGTTATCAGCAAAAAAACGGATTAAGGAAAAAACATCACCAAACGTCATTCACAATTTATTCACTCTCTTTAGCAGTTACTCCAACCTGCATTTCATCTCAACTACCGGTCTTAGTCGAGATAAAAGGAAATGTGTAAAACAAAGGGAAATAACATGACAGAAGAAAGTAAAGAAAAAGCAAAACACACCAAAGAAAGAAAATATGATACAAATCGAAGAAAAAAGAAGTAAGAAAGAAAGAAAAGAAAAAAGAAACATGAACGAACATTACAATTTTGTGCAAATACCAAAAAAAAAAGCCATTCTCACAATCCCAAAGAAAGAAATAAAAGAAGAAGAAAAAAGGTACAATAGAACTACACACATACACTGTGCTTCGCAATAAACAGAACCAAAGAAAGAAGAAGAGGGGAAAATAAATATACAAAGAAGAAGAAGAAGAAGAAAGGGTATGATTGAGGAAGAAGTAAAAAAAAAAAGGGGAGGGGGGAAGAAGCGTGTGTGAGAGAGAGAGAGAGAGGGGGAGAGATAAGAGATAGAGAGGGGGAGAGAGAAGTCCGCGTTCATGGTAAGCAAAGTGTTTGAGATAGCGAGCTTGTGAAGAATGATAAAAAAAAAGGGAAGCACAACTGAATGTTCATCATGGAACACCCCATAAAGGGTGTTTTTTTTCGTTTACGATGCTGCTTCGATCTTGAGCATGGATCTTAATCCACGCTGGATTTCAGACAAGGTCCGGTCTGTATCGAGTTCGTGAGCAGTTGAAAGTTTGGTAGGTAATTGTTGTCGACGGTTGTAATGACGAGAGGGAGTCAATAAATTCATAAGTTCCGTTGATTGTTGTTGAAGAGAAGGTTCGGAAGGACGATGATAGTCTTCTATCACAAATATATCATCATGATCTTGACGTCTTCTTGCTGGTTGTTTTGATTGTTGTTGTTGTTCAAGATGAAGGTTCAATGAAACAGTCCGTTGACGCATGTAAGGGAAGGACTCGACAGGAAGGAGAGTAGAAGAAGATGCACCTGCATGAAAGGCAGGGATTGGTAGAGCACTTGGAGCGGGAGCATTGTTAAAGGTAGGTCCAGCATAAACTTGACTTCTTAAATCAATAGCACTACTTGAACGACGACGAGTACGACCACCACCAGTCTCATGTCTGGAAGTCATTATTATTATGAGTCATTTCGATTCAATGACTTCCTTTTTTTTTCTTTTACCTTTTCTTCTGTTGTTGTTGTTGTTGCAATGGTGGAAAAGCAGAAGCGGTTGGGACTTGTTGTTTTTGGGGAGATTGACGCTTATTTTTTTGACGCTTACTCTGCACGGTTTTCTTTGCCGTAGCATCAGAATCCTCGGATTCAGTTGAACTTGCAGATGATGATGAAGGGGGACTTGCACTCAATTCAAGATCCACTTGAGAAGTTTGAATAGCATCCGTCATCAATACAATATCTCTTCGTCGTTCGGCTCGGCGCACCTTAACAGGTAAGACATTACGTCGTTGCTGCGGAGTCGATGGTACAGAGGACGAGGGTTGTTGTTTTTTAGTAGTAGGAGGAATAGTCTTCTTTTTCTTTTCCACCACTTTAAGCTTCTCCGTATCATTAACTAGTACTTCTTGAGACTTCTTAAGATGTTTCTTGCCATGAGCAGAATGAGGTTTCTGTGGTAATCGGAGATTGTTGTTGTTGTTGTTATTCTTTGCGAGTTGTTGCTTTTTAGAAGATGGCTGCATAGACTTGGAAGAAGTAGTAGTAGTAATAACTTGTGGCAAGTTCTTTGTTCTGATGGAGACAGCCAGACTCGTCATCTTGTAAAATGGAGATGGGGAGAAAAGAACAAGGGAAAAGAAAAGAAAAAACGAAAATGTATAGGTAAAACCGGAAAAAAAGGGAAGAGAAATATATCGGAAAAGAAAAAAAAAGAAATATGAGATACAAAAAAAAAAGAGGGAAGATTAGGGCGGATGAAAAAGGATTATAAGAAAAGGTCGAATGTTATGTGTAAAGAGGATTGAGTGTTATAACATGCGAAAACTATGGATTCAAGGAAAGAAAGAAAAAAGAAAAAAAAACAAAATAAACAGAACTGGGGGAGGTTTTCATAAGAAAAGATATGTACACGTGTATTATAAAATATATCATTTCCATTGGTTCGGTATGACATGTGTTGAGACGCCGAAATGGGACATTTCACTTTTTTAGTTCTCAGTTTATTCGTAACAGGGAGTTGGAAATAAGTAAAACCGTTTATTATTTCAAAAGGGAAATGCATCAAATCAAAAAAAAAACACTTTCTTTAATATAAATATATATAAAGAGGAGAAAAGGGAAAGGGTTATCACAATAAAAGATCATTAGGGTTTTCCTCTTTCTCTATCTCTATATATCTATCTATCTCTCTCTCTCTCTCTCTCTGTATTTTGTCTAGTCTTCTTACAAACATCTTGCATGATATTGGCTTCTTTAGTAAGTAGGACAACGCAACAAATCTATTATCAGTGCAACACAACAACCCTATAATCAGATATACTTGCATGACAGGAACAACCTGTCTTTCTCTCTTCTCTTTCCATTCCTTTTTATTTTCGCTCAGTTTTGTATGCGAACTTCCCATTTTTCTGACTTCTGCTCATGTCAAGATTACCCAGCACGACGCCCCTGTCGAGTGGGTTACAGAAGATCAGTCGCTTCTCTCAACATCCCTCTTTAAATTACTCTCGAAGAAAAAACAATGACTCCCCAAACACATCGCCAACAAAGTTATACAAATGTTCATCTCATTCAGACACTTCTTACGATGAAGTGGATTCTCCTAATTCCTTAACGCGGTATTCAATATCTTCCAGCAGTACGACACTGACTGCCCCCACAACTCCACGCTCTTCGCTCACAACTCCTTCCCCTAGTGCTACCACAAAACTAACTTCCAGACCGTCATTGCAGGTCAAATCCGACGATCCTTCTAAACTACGCGTGGGAGCGAGAGTCGCCGTAGACTCCATGGGTATTGTCGGTACATTGAAATACATTGGCCCAACACAATTCAAAGCGGGTACTTGGGCTGGTATTCAACTTGATACCATTGGAACAGGAAAGAACAATGGTTCGATCAACGGGTAAAAACACATATATAAATAATCATATAGCCTTTACTGTTAAAACTCACACACACACACACATATATATATATATATATATATCTGCAATTAGGGTGCGCTATTTTACTTGTCCTCCACGTACAGGCATTTTTGTCATCTTATCCAAAGTAACAGTCGTCGATCAGGACAGCACACCATCGCCAACCGAAAAACGACGGTCTACACCGAGTACCACTCTAAGATCACGCGCTTCTCGTTATATTGGGTTGTCGCAACCTTCAAAGTGCCCGGTCAAACCCGAAGCATCGCAATCGACGATCATATCATCTCCGACGTGGGAGATGCGACGTCGATCGTATACCCCAAGTTTACCCGCAAGTCCAGAAGCATCTCAATCACACCTTTTCCTTCAACCTACCACGACTGGCATTCCATCTCCAGCAACGACACCTACTAGCTCTACCACCCAGGACATTGACCTCGTGAAAGAGACAAAAAAGGATTGGCATCCATCTGTCACACCTGACACTCCTAAAATAGCTAAATTACGCGATGCAACCACCACCTCCACTACCTCCACCGATCATCTATACCCTCAAAATAGCTCTTGGCACACATCAGATAACACAAATCCCACACAATGCAGGTCAAATCCTACACTGTCTGTTGAAACCATTCCCTTACCAGATCAAGAAGATCCGAACAAAACGACGTCTGAGGTGGTGCAAAGTTTAACAGAATCATCATCCGCAACACGTGCCGATACCAACCTCACGATCACTACCACACCATCTTCTGAACACGCCACTATCGAACAACATGTCATTTTGCAAGCCGAATTGGAAAAACTACGACGTGAAAATGAACAACTCACAGCAAAGGTAGACGAACTCGCAACAACCAGTCAGACCCAAGTGGACCTATTGAAAAACGAGTTGGCAGATAAGAACCAAACGTTGGAAACCTACCAAACGCGTATCAAAGAATTGGAATTATCCGTGGAAGAACTGAAACGCGCTGGTATGGAAAGTCTCGAGTTGTACGAAAGCGCCGTTTGTCTGCATCGCGATGACCTGCAGGCATTGAACACAAAGCTGACAAACGAGCGGAGCAGAGTCGACGCGCTCGAATCTGAACGCGAAGAATTGCGGATCGCAGGACTCGAAGCCATTGAAGCCTATGAAAGAACCATTGATGATTTGCGAAATCAATGCAAATCCGTTATGGATAGTAAAGACAACCAACGCCAGGAATTGGAACAACTGCAACAGACATTAAAAGAAGAAAAAACTGCGACCGAAGCGGAACATGCGCAGTTGGAACAGCAACTCAAGGAAGTTACGCAATCCCTTGAAAAAGAACGTGAAGCCAAAACCCAGGCTGAAAAAGAAAAAGAAGCATTAGCACAAGCAATCCAGGACCTGCGCACGGAAAATGCAAAGGAAAAAGAGGATGAAATGCAAGCGCTTCGTGAGGCGAAACAGACGGTTGAACGTGATCTCATGCATGTCCAAACGAAACTGGCTGATGCAGAAAACACGTTGAGCGAAGTACGTGCCCGTGACAACTTGGTGGAAGATACGTTAGTCTTGCTGGAACAAGAACGACAACAACATGCAAAGGACATGGAAACGCTACGTATCGAAATCGAGAAACTCGAGGTGCAGAACGCTATGCTGGCCAAAGAAAAGGAACGTTCCACCATCCTATCGAGCAAATCTGAAAAATGTGCACAACGCCAACTGGAAGCACTCCGAAGCGAAAAGACGCAGTTACAATACGACCATGAAAAACTCAAGGCATCGCATTCGGAGATGGAAACAGAATGTGTCCGATTGATGGATGAACTGGAACGGCTACGCACCGCTGAACCTGTTGTCTTGCTGTCTCAAGCAACGGATGATGAGGAGGAAGATGAAGAGAACAACAAAGGGCAGCAGAACGCAGAACGCATTCGTCAATTGGAGACACAACTGTGTGAAGCACATACCCAACTGGAACGTGTGGCCATTGAACACGCGACAGTCATGCGTCAGCTCACGGAGAAACATACCAAGGAATCGCAGGCACGATGGAAAGAGATCCAAGCATTACATCGGGATGTGGCCACGTTGGAACGTCTGATTGAAGATAAAACATTCAAGCAGGTGGATACAGAAGAGGCATTGAAACGCGAACGACGCCATACACAACGATTACAGTACGAACTAGGCGATATCAAAGAACTCGTTTCACCACGTAGTCGAATAGGCTTGAAACGCTGGACGCTGCTCAATAAGCCATGTGTCATTGATGAAGATGAAGTTTCTTACTGTGAACTATGCGAGAAATCAGGTCATGACCTGATCAGTTGTCC
Source organism: Saksenaea vasiformis B4078 (assembly GCA_000697055.1). Lineage (NCBI taxonomy): Eukaryota > Fungi > Mucoromycota > Mucoromycetes > Mucorales > Saksenaeaceae > Saksenaea > Saksenaea vasiformis. The sequence continues at coordinate 153,336 of JNDT01002388.1, read as the reverse complement.
TACAGTCCCTGAGCGGTGCTCTAAAAAACTGCAGAAAACGATGGAAAATGGACAGGTAAAACAGTAATAAAAAAGGCGTACAACTACCGTTGATACTAAAAAAGAAAAAAAAATTGTAGAACGCCATCGCTATTCATCCTTAAAAAAATCACTTGTGATTTCTTGTACATTGAACATCTTTTCGTTATAATCATTAATTCCCTTCCCACCACTTAATTTTGCATAGCTTCATTTCTCTCTTCTCCCAAAGTAACCATCATGTACCCAAAGTAAAATGGTCTCGGTTGTATATTTGATATGGCTATTGATGTCTACTGCTACATTTGTGATTCTTTCAAACTGTGAATGGAGAGACTCGTGTAACGAAAGTCTGCCACCATCGCGCTGCGTATGAACTGCAGCTTCTTTTTTTTTCAATGTCAGAAGTGCCCTGTTCCATCCATCGCAAAGACCAAGGTGGGCGATACTCGGTGTTAAATGTACCACAATCTTCTACAATCGTTCAACAATAGTGCCCATTTGCAGGGTAGGTCGGCGTGAAGTGGGGTTCGACTCAAAACGCGCAGGTGCAACCTAGGAAAGGAGTCTCTGAAGAAACGTGGGGCAGAAATGATCTGAGGAGCCAGCTATGTTGATTATCACATTCACCCATTTCTGCTCCTTGACATGGAACGTTGCTTCCCTCAGCGCATGCAATCCCTTGAGAAATTTTTGCGGGAATTGTGCCGCTCTCCTTCGGATCTCGTCATCACCTGTACTTGATATTCCGGATGTTGAAGAATAATACCAGAGGTCCTTGTGATATTTTTGCTTTCCTTTGACGGTCGCCTCGATGATATTGGTTATGTCAAAATAAATAACACAATACTCACTTTAGGAGTTGTTTAATAAGTGGACCAAAGGAAGGATTAGACCGATGTCTCCTTGATCGCTAGGGAGTCATACCTTTCCTACGCGTTTCGATGTGTAGATCGTGGTTGCAGGCAGAGAACATCATGTACGCATCTATTTGGCCTCAAACGTAAACAAACGTGCTTTGCAGAAATGCTCTTCGACCCCGCGCCCGTAGCAAACCCTGATCAGAGTACAGAGCACTGTCATTGTATCAGAAGCATCCTTGATAGAATCGAAACTGTGACGACAATATCCTTTGTTGGGGTATCGATCACCAGTTTCGGGCAATAGAAAAATGCATGTTTTCTTGTCACTGCTGAAACTAGTTACAGGAAACCCGTTATCATAAGCGTATTCTTGACCACCCATCTCTTAATTCTTCGCAAGAGTCATAGGTTTTCTTAAGAAGATGATGTGTTTATCGTGTAAGATAAGATGGAAGCAACTTGCTTGGCTGCTATGCAATAGTTTTCCCGTCCAGGAAAACACAACGGTACCACGGTAAGTCAGTGTGACATGAAGTCCAGCGAAACGTCTTACCTGTGGGGTGCACAGCGTTTGCTCCCGTGAAACTTTACATTTGGCGGCTGTTATTGGGTAGGCAGGAACCTTACAAGTTTCAAACGGAGCAGTTCCGAAGGTTAGACTAATTAAGAGTGACAAACATCGCAACTTCTTTTTCTTCAACTTCAATGAGTTCCAACTGCGCCAAAGAGGAGTTATCACTTAATGTAACAAGAAAAGCACATATCCTACTGTATATGCGGTCATCTGACACTTATCAACAGCTTATTCAGTTTTTGACGTACGATGTTGTCACCCGATGCACGCGGGGTCTCCATTTCGATGGATACATCGCCGAGCACTCTGCAATAGAGATTGGAGAGGGAAAGGATAACATTTTAAAAGTGGTTCGTGAGTATTCTTGCGAAAAGCCATTCATAGAGCAGACGTACACAAAGACCATCGGGGCAGATAACTTTACGGAAGTGTTGATGGATGACAGCTTCCGCAAGTTGCCATGTAAAGCATCTGCTTATGATGTTGCTGCTAAGTCTAGTTCCTGTGCACGTAAGGAGAACCAGAAATCTTTTGTAAACGACACAGTAGAATACACCGCTTCTTATGTTTCATGGGGCGAAGTAAGGTCCCACACGAATTTTATCAGGGTGGGATAGCTAAAAAGGAAGTCGCATCAGGTGCATCTGTCTTCCAAGTTTGTTCAGGCAACGACTCATTTCAAGCAAGCTATACAAAATGCGCTGAAGGAAGGCACCAACAAGAAGAAGTACGAAGGACTTCAAACTGTGTTTGAGCGATTCGGTTATTACTACCCATCAAGGGTTTTACTTGGTACTGTGTTTCTCAGGCACAGCAGAATTTAACTGTCTTCTCATTTAGGTGGATTACTTGCTTGTAAGGAAGAGAGGACAAAATCGCAAGGTGGAAACAAGTATGGTTTGGAGAACAGGGAGTCCAGCGAACACGTAGCGGAGAACGTTACAAACGCAGTCAAAAATCACAAATATTGGAAGGTCATAGGTAACTTTCATTCGGTCTGTAATAGTAACTAGATCAGCTTGTGATAGGTGGTGATCCCGGAGTATTTTTCTTGGATGGACTAGAAAATTGGAAGGAAACGACAAAATCTGAAGCAGCAATTATCCAATTCAAAGACATGAAGCCGTTGTATAACATCCTTGATGACCATGAGCGTCTCCAAGTGGAGCGAGTTTATGACAAGGCACATCCCGATAGCGAATCTGCGCATGCTACAGAAGAGTACACAGCAGATTCTTTCAAAAAGTGTGATAAAGAAAAGGAGGACTTGCAAAACAAAGTTGAAGGCATGAGTTGTTTGCAAGTTCTAAATCAGAGCAGCAACAGAGCGATGGATAGTGGACATGAAAAATTGCAAAGCAAACCTGAGAAAGACATAATCAGCGAAAAGGATTCCGATAGAAATGGCGGTACCAACAATATTAACGTAGACTGGGAAGCTGTTTGTCAAAGAAGTGGAGAGACACAAAAAGATCCGCGCGATGTACCCAGTTATGAAGGCAATTTGTGCAGAGACCGGCGAGACGTCAACCTGAACACAAACTCAACCTATCACAGAAACAAGACTTGGCCGGTCCAATATACATGGCGGGGAGAAAGCTCTGACATTGAATTTTATCGAAACTTCGCGGACCAAGGGGATGCATTTTCGCAATTCCTTCTTGGAGAGCTCTATAGACATGAAAAGAGAGATATCGACGAAGCAACTGAATGGTACCAGAAAGCGGCAGATCAAGGATATGAAGATGCGCAAATGAAACTTGGGGATATTTACAGATGGGACAAGAATGACATCGACAAAGCAATTGAAATGTACGAGACATACGCAGATCAAGGAAATGAAGATGCGCAAATCAAACTTGGGTATATCTACTATTATGACAAGCACAACATCGACAAAGCAATTGAATGGTACCAGAAAGCGGCATATCAAGGAAATGGAGATGCGCAAATCCAACTTGGAGATATTTACATGGATGAAATGAAAGAATTCGAAAAGGCAATTGATTGGTATCAAAAATTGCTGTATGAAACTATGGTAGACGGATTCGGATTTGGACATGATGATGAACATCAAATGGAGAGATATGGTCGACGGAGACTTGCAAAGGCTCTGGTCAGAGTTGGAGATATGTACAGAGATGGGGATGGAGTGAAGAAAGAAATGAACAAGGCAATTGAATGCTATAAAGGAGCAGCAGAACAAGGAAACGAAAATGCTCAATGGAAACTTGGACATGCACAAAACGAACTTGGAGATATGTATAGAGATGGGGACGGAGTGGAAAAAGAAGTCAACAAAGCAATCGAATTGTACAAAAGAGCAGCAAAGCGAGGACATTGTGATGCACAATGGAGACTCGAATATACGCAAAACAAACTCGGAGATATGTATAGAGATGGGGACGGAAAAGAAAAAGATCTGATCAAGGCAATTGAATGTTACGAAAAAGCAGTGAGTTATGGAAGTTGGATTGCACAATGGAAACTCGAAGATTCGCAAACTAAAGTCGGAGATATGTACAGAGATGGGGATGGAGTGATCCAAGATATCATCAAGGCGATTGAATGGTACGAAAAAGCGGCAGAAAAAGGATATTGGGATGCGCAACAGAGACTTGGAGTCGAGCAAACGAAGCTTGGGGATATGTACAGAAATGGAGATGGGATCGAGAAAGACATACACAAAGCAATGGAATTGTATGAGAAAGCGGCATATAAAGGAAATAGGGATGCGCAATGCAGACTTGAAGATGAACAAATCAAACTCGGTGATATGTGCAGAGATGAAAAGAAAGACATGAACAAAGCAATTAAGTGGTATGAAAAAGCGGCGAATAAAGGAAATAATAAAGCACAAACCATACTTGGAGATATATATCGTTCCGGAGATGAAGTGGAGAAAGACATCGACAAAGCAGTTGAATGGTACCAGAAAGCGGCAGATCAAGGAAATGAAGATGCGCAATTGGAACTTGGGAGTATTTACAGATTAGAAAGGAATGATATCGACAAAGCAATTGAATGGTACCAGAAAGCGGCAGATCAAGGAAATGAAGATGCGCAATTGGGACTTGGGAGTATTTACAGAGATCAAAAGAATGATGTCGACAAAGCAGTTGAATGGTACCAGAAAGCGGCAGATCAAGGAAATGAAGATGCGCAAATGAAACTTGGGTATATCTACTATTATGACAAGGACGACATCAACAAAGCGGTTGAATGGTACCAGAAAGCGGCAGATCAAGGAAACGAAGATGTGCAAATGAAACTTGGGAGTATCTACTATCATGACAAGGACGACATCGAAAAAGCAATTGAATGGTACCAGAAAGCGGCAGATCAAGGAAATGAAGATGTGCAAACGAAACTTGGGTATATCTACTATTATTCCAAGCGCGACATCGACAAAGCAATTGAAATATACGAGAAATACGCAGATCAAGGCAATGGAAATGCGCAATGGAAACTTGGGTATATCTACTATCATTACAAGCATGACATCGACAAAGCAATTGAAATATACGAGAAATACGCAGATCAAGGAAATGAAGATGTGCAAACAAAACTTGGGTATATCTACTATTATTACAAGCACGACATCGACAAAGCAATTGAAATATACGAGAAATACGCAGATCAAGGCAATGGAAATGCGCAATGGAAACTTGGGTATATCTACTATCATTACAAGCATGACATCGACAAAGCAATTGAAATATACGAGAAATACGCAGATCAAGGAAATGAAGATGTGCAAACAAAACTTGGGTATATCTACTATTATTACAAGCACGACATCGACAAAGCAATTGAAATATACGAGAAATACGCAGATCAAGGCAATGGAAATGCGCAATGGAAACTTGGGTATATCTACTATCATTACAAGCATGACATCGACAAAGCAATTGAAATATACGAGAAATACGCAGATCAAGGAAATGAAGATGTGCAAACAAAACTTGGGTATATCTACTATTATTACAAGCACGACATCGACAAAGCAATTGAAATATACGAGAAATACGCAGATCAAGGCAATGGAAATGCGCAATGGAAACTTGGGAGTATCTACTATCATGACAAGGACGACATCGACAAAGCAATTGAATGGTACCAGAAAGCGGCAGACCAAGGAAATGAAGATGTGCAAACGAAACTTGGGTATATCTACTATTATTCCAAGCACGACATCGACAAAGCAACTGAATGGTACCAGAAAGCGGCAGATCAAGGAAAGGAAGATGCGCAAATGAAACTTGGGTATATCTACTATTATGACAAGGACGACATCGACAAAGCAATTGAATGGTACCAGAAAGCGGCAGATCAAGGAAATGAAAATGCGCAAATGGAACTTGGGAGTATTTATAAATTAGAAAAGAATGACATCGGCAAAGCAATTGAATGGTACCAGAAAGCGGCAAATCAAGGAAACGGCAATGTGCAAATGAAACTTAGGAGTATTTACATATCAGAAAAGATTAATATCGACGAAGTAATTGAATGGTACCAGAAAGCAGCAGATCAAGGAAATGAAGATGCGCAAATGAAACTTGGGAGTATTTACAGATATGAAAGAAAAGACATCGACAAAGCAATTGAATGGTACCAGAAAGCGGCAGATCAAGGAAATGAAGAAGCGCAAATGAAACTTGGGTATATCTACTATTATGACAAGGACGACATCGACAAAGCAATCGAATGGTACCAGAAAGCGGCAGATCAAGGAAATATATTCGCGCGATGGAAACTTCATGATTTAAAGAGACAAAGATGAACAACTAATTTTTTCCGTAGTCTCTTTTTTCTCTTCCTTTCTTGGAATATCATATTCTATTTGCAGACTTTTCTTTTTACGCATCTCCGTTTTTCTATCAACCGTGCGAGAAGTTACATGAGAAGGAGAGAACCGCTGAATAAAGATCAGTTTCGTCGGATCCGGCTGTTGATACGGATTATAGGGCAAAAGTGATTTGGCTGACATCCTCAAGTGTTGTAACTGCAACATCGTTTGGTATGTTTATCTGCGGTATGTAACGGTACAGACCCACATCGTTAGTAGCTAGCGCTTGCTGAACATCTTCCCTAAGAGATGCGATTACTCCTTCAAAGAACTGCTTATTCCCGTCGACGTTATCGATGCTACAAGGGTGTTTCCCCCATCTCGTTCGTTGCCGCGAACAAACCTCAAAATCAAGTTTGCATATGTGCTTTGTCACCTTAAATAAGCAGTTCACCAAGAGTTAATAGATGATGTCAATAAAATATCGACCCTATGAGCTATGATCGACATAAAGCATGGTGACTGGAAGAGAACCCATATACTGATGATGATCAGTTATACGAGATTAGGCAACTTATTGTACGTTGTACCAGATCTCTTAGGAGCTTTACCTTGCACAACCGCACGCCCGCCAAAATTACCCTGAACGCTTGATTTCCGACCCGAGGAAATTTTGTGTGGCTTCTGAGAAAAAAGTTGGCTGCACCAACAAATTTGTTTCGAAGAGTAACGTCATCAAGCTTTTTACTTTTTTTAAAGGCCGAGCTGGCAGCAGGAAAGCTGCATCGTTATGGCATCGCTTTCGAGGTAATTGGCTGATGTGTGAGAAAAAGAAAGAAAATGGTGACTGATTGTGATTAATTTAGTTTGTTACCAAAGCCCCAGACTAAGCTGGAGGCTCAAGCCGCTCCTTCAGCAAAAATAGAGGAAAAAATCAGTCAACTTGTTTCCAAACGTACGATCGCTAGAATCCCACCTTATGGACAACGTAAAGATTTTCGACCTCGTTATCCCGAAGATTATGGCAACGGTGGAGCATTCCCTGAGATCCATGTCGCTCAGTACCCTCTTGATATGGGTCGTAAAAAGGATAAAGCGACGGAGCGAAGCGGCGGTGCACTTACATTGGAAGTGGATGAAGACGGCAATGTTAAGTACGATGCTGTCGTACGTCAGGGGCACAGCGAGGATCGTATTATTCATTCATCATTGAAAGATCTTGTGCCTTTGAAAGAACGTAAAGATGTCGATGTCGAAAAAATTGCTATGGATAGACCAGGTGAAGAGGAAGTACAAAGTGTTGCTGAGAAAACTCGTGCAGCCCTCGAACGTATTGTCAGTGGAAAGCTGGCCGCAGCACAGCCAAAAAATGTTGTTGCAACGACAGGAGGCACAAACAAAGACCCAACCTATATCCGTTACACCCCCGCGCAGAACCAGGACAGCAATACATTCAACTCAGGCGCAAAACAACGCATCATCCGTATGGTAGAAGCACCTGTCGATCCGATGGCACCACCAAGCCATTTACACAAAAAAGTGCCTCGTGGCCCGCCTTCACCACCTGCACCTGTGATGCATTCGCCACCACGAAAATTGACCGCCAAAGAACAAGCCGAGTGGGTTATTCCTCCTTGCATTTCTAACTGGAAGAATACAAAGGGTTATACAATCCCACTTGACAAACGATTGGCTGCCGATGGACGTGGATTACAAGAATTAACGATCAACGACAACTTTGCCAAATTCTCAGAAGCACTCTACGCGGCTGACCGTCATGCTAGAGAAGAAGTGAGACAGAGAAACCTGATGCAACAGAAGTTGGCACAGAAACAGAAGGAGGCTGAAGAAGAAAAGTTGAGAAATTTGGCCCAGAAAGCACGCGAGGAAAGGTAAGAAGGAAGGAAAAAAAAATAAGAACGCTGCATTTATCATTTTCTTTCCTTAGAGCTGGTTTCAAAACAACGGGTTCTTCTGCAGAGATATCTGTCCCATCCAACCGACCTACAGCTGCTTCGATGGTGGCTGATTATGATTCATCAGATGAAGGATCAGGATCGGAACGATCAGGCAGTGAGAGTGAGAGCGAAAGCGAGAGTGAAAGTGAAAAACGAGACCGTCGACGTCGAGAATATGAAGATGAAGCGAAAGCAAGAGAGCGTGATCAGCTGCGACGTGAACGACAGAAACAGCGTGAACGAGAACTTCGTATGAGCCGAATGGGAACAGAAGCTCGAGCGAAGCAGTTGGCTCGGTAAGTTTTGGTCGGTTAACGGTATGGACGAAAACTGACATCTACGACTAGCGAACAAGGACGTGATATTTCCGAAAAAATTGCACTTGGTTTGGCCAAGCCTTCTATGAGCAAGGAAAGCATGTATGATGCACGTCTTTTCAACCAGAGCGAAGGTATCAGTTCGGGCTTCAAAGACGATGAATGTAAGTTGGAATCCCTACAAACGAACGCACGCTGAAGTTTTTTTTCCTTCTAAAATAGCTTACAGCTTGTATGATAAGCCTCTTTTCGCACAGACCTCTTCGTCCATTTATAAATTCAAGGGAAAAGCTGATTCCGAAATGTGGGGCAGTGAAGGGGATGTACCTAGTCGCCCTGTCGAATTTGAAGCGGAAACCGTTGCAGGACGATCGACAGAAGCAGCACCAGAGAAAGATGTGTTTGGATTGGATACCTTTTTGAACAAAGCAAAGAAGGGCAAGCGAGCACGAGACGATGATAACAGCGATGACGATCATGAGAGGAAGAGAAGATAGTTTACACATTCTGATTTTTTTTATTATTAAATGTTTGGACATACATGTTACTTGAAAGAAAATTCAAGACTAGAGTTCGTCTGGGAAAAGGTTATGCGTATTTTGGGGAATGAAGAGGGAATTTATATACGGAGTGCAGGGTACATGATATCGTGGAAGATGAATTCTTGAATGGAACGACATTGTATCTTGACGTAACCGTAGGGAATATCTGTTTCCCATGGTTCTCGTACAAAGTCAAACCGATGGCGGGATACATCGGCTGGTCGTTCATCTTGCTGTGGCTGGTACCTAGTGACGAGTTGGACATCGCTTGAATCCAGTTGTCGTAGGTAACCTGGTCCTTTGGCGTCTGGGTGGATGCAGCAGTTATTATGGTTGCATAGGTGGTACCATGTTCGTTCGGAGTCTTGGGATGCTGCCATGGAGAGAATGGTTGCATTGGCGAGCCACATATCTGTTTCATCCATGCGGCCAATATCGTGGATATAGAGTGATGTGAGATCATGATGGGGTAAGTTGATTTCAATGGCGGGTTGCATGGGTAAGCCCGTGCGTGCAACACTGCTTAGAGAGATTTGTTTGACGTGGGGGCAGTAAGCGCTCAAAAAGTCGAATAAATCTGGGCTCCAGAAAGCCACATTGAGTTCGAGACGTTTGAGGTTTTCATGACAGAGGTGGTATTTAGTTTCTGGGGAGATGGTCACGGTGGCATATTGGATGGTCATATTTGTCAGTTGTGGGCAGTAGTACAGAATGGCATCGAGCTCAAATGTACTACGACGCGGTGTAATGTAGTCCGTAGATAGGAGTGATAAGGAGGTCAGATGACGACATGGAGCAAGATTTTCTGCGATACGTGTCGCGAACGTTTTGCGGTTGCCTGGGTACAGCGGCGCTTTCACCGTGGCTGGTCCCAGTTGTTGGACACAGTGCCATAAGGCGGTCAATGTGTCTTGTATCATACATTCTCCTACGCCGCGCCATGTCGGTGCGACTTCTAATGTACAGAGCTTGGGTTGAGCTTCTGTGAGTGCCTTGAAAAATTGTTGATCTACCACGATGTCCTGCATCTTGAGCACTTTGATATGTCGGAGGGCGCGCCCTAGCACACCAAGGGCATGGTAAGTTCTTTCATGGTAGGATGGTGCTGGATCGATGCCACGATGACACTCAATCTCGAGATCTTCGAGCATAGGGTATTTGTGTGCAAAATACTGAAACCAGAGGTACTGATCAACGGTACACGTAAAGAATCGTAATTTTTTCAAGTTGTTTGCAGTCGGACAATGCTCATGGAGGAAATATGGATCAAAGGTCAGCATACGCTTCCCTTTGAGCGATAAGCTCTCAAGTAACGGACACAGTGTGTGGATCGCATCCATTGTGTTGACAGTTAAAGCGGGCTGTGGGCCGCCAGAAACAAACGCTGTCTGAAACGGCGCTGGCTTTAGCATGACCGATTCAATAGTCAGCTCCCTGACGAAAGAGCCTACTGGATCGCCCCTGTCTAATGAGCTTTGCAGACAGTCGTCGAGAAAACGAATAAGCTGACCATCCGATGTAAGGTGGACAGAGCGGTAGACAATCGAACGCGCGATCATGTACCACGACCGACATACAAATAGACATGTGTACTGATCGTCTAATAATAAATAACTTGCAATGCTACGGAAGATTTCGCTGGGAAGATTGGTGGCTGACATGAGGGTGCGGAAAGACAGGTAAAGAAAAGCTACTCTGTATGCAATCTGCACGTTTTTATTGGCTGAACCGAACTTTCCGTGTGACAGATGATTTCCCACCTTTCAAAGTTGAATCACCTCTCTCGGTTCTGCAAGAGACAAGCGCAGAACAAAGGAACGTTACCATTGTTTCCCTGACTTTCATGTTCATGCATCGAATGCATTGTTCATCGTTGCAAAAAGTTGTTCTATTTGAAAGGACAATGATCTTCGCCAAGATGTCTTGACCGATTTTCACAATGATTAATACAAGAGAATCGCGACAGAACGTCGCAACAGCGATGAACTGCGTTTGACTACAGAGCGGGTATAATTCATTCAGATGATTCTGAAGCGACTTTTTCAGCAGATGCATGCTTGTGTTTGATACGTGCTCTACAAGTAGGTTTCATGGAAGGTTCTACTCACGGCAATAAAACATCCATGTTATCATTTGCGCTCCCAAGGTACACGATACAAATATCGGTTAGATAGATGTAGAGAATCAGAAGTGAAGTACATGAGGCTCGATTAAGATTATTATGTTTCTATGAAAACGACCAGTAATTGCGGCGTAAAACTTAGCGAACTGACGAAGTGATACTGAGTATACATTTTTAACATGAATGAGCAACAAATAAGTTTGGACACATCATCAATATCTGCGATTTAGGGGTTAAGCGTGTATTGGATTTTAATAGCCGACGCTCGTTATTGTTCTGGCTTTCCATTCAGATAATAAAATTGAAGCTGCTCCAAAAGCACAAATAGATCGCCAAGAATTCCAGTAATGCTGTGTAGTCCCGACCACTAAACGACTCCTGGCTGATCTTCAGAAAGAGTAGTAACGTGTAACATCCTAGTTGCTATACAAGCTTAAGTGTGTCAGCCAGCAGCCAGTGGATATTGCAAGAGGAAGGGTCTCCCGAGTTGAACCAGATGCTTCGTCCGAGAGAGCCCATCCGGTCACAACCGATGCGTATATCATCAGCTCCACAAAAACTGGTGGCATTGTCCCTCGGGAAACGTGTGGCTCAGCTCAGATCTAAACTGTCCCAAGCTGCACGCCCTAAATTGAAATACATTATATATTAGCGGATGGTAAAAGTGTGTTCGCGATGAACAACGCCGATTTCCTCGCTGTAGGGCGAAGAATTTTTCAGATCGCGCCTTAACGCTCTTTCTGCGTGCGTCTGAGAACGCTGGAATTGCTATACATAGTTCTGCATCTTTTGATCGGTTTTACAACTGTCTGAAAACAGGAGGCAGACCCCCCTGAGCACCAGCAACTTCAGAATTACGAGTTATGATCACTAGATAATACCTTACGTTTCAACAAGGCTGGGTCATAAACTGTATGTTGGATATTGAAAAGAGGAAAGGGAAGAGTACGTGCTTCCAGTACACTGTTCTCTCCTTTTATAAATCTAAGGTCACACTGTTACCGTTGCTTATTTGGTAGCGACGACGTCGCATAACATGTCGGAGGGAGCCTTTGTTACAATGGCCGATGCAGGAATCATGCCGTCTGCGTTATCATCTCCGGGTTTCTACGCAATATTTCTGCTCTATAAAAAATGCCCTGAAAATCAGGTCTAACATTTGCTGATCAGATGTAGCTTCGTGCGTGTGAGGACAAGTTACCATACCGTTTGAGCTTTAGTGTCAAATATCCTTGGATGCAATGAATCAATATACGCACGTGTTAGAGAGATATGAAGATTGACAACATCTTTGTGTCAATGTATGCAGTTGAATGAAAGGAAACAAGGTTTTCGACGAAACGTTTTAGGAACAGGGGAATATCGCATTGTCCTGGAGTACTAAACTTTTGGCTTCACAAGCGTTCAAGCTGAGTCTATGGTAATCGATCCTATGAAATACTTAAGCTATGGTTTATCTGAACATGCTTGTCTTTGCTATTAACAGTGGGTCAAAAATGATTCAAAGGGGTAGATCATCAATAGGCTGAGTTGCATAAAGTCACGTTCAATTCATTTGACCTCTCATCCGCATTTGTCTTGCCCTCTTTTTTTCTCTCACCAGGGGCTAAGTGCTATGGATAGTGCGAGTTCAGATGAGGAATTCTATGATGCAAAAGAAAGAATGTCGCCACGAATATCTGTGGATCCCCAACAGCAAAATCTCTATGTTTCCAAAAGGAACATCATGTCATCACCATCCTTGAAAACAAGTATGTACGAGGGGGACAGAGAGAAAAAGAGTCGGCTTTATAAGGTCCTTGTGGATAAAAGTTTCATCTTCGTCTAACATGTAAATTTTTCTTTTGGAGATGAATTTTCCCAAGTAGCTGAGCTTGAGGATTTATCCATGTCGGACGAACCGGATCAACGAAAATCGACGGATCCGTTGTCTGCACATATTATACGACGGACTTCCAAACTGTATGCTTCTGGCAGTTCACGTTCAGTACCGATTGTCTACGTGTACGATGAAGCCAACGACTCAGGTTCCGATCGAGACAACCATGCACATACTGAAGATGAAAAATCAGATACACAAGAAGGATCGGATACAAATAAATTACAAGTAGCTTCGGGAACAAAGTAAAGCAGAGAGTAAAGCGTGGTTGATGTGCATACTGATTTTATATTAAGGAGGACGCGCGGCTTGTTATCCCGTATGAAGTTTCGTCGTCGATCCCAGCCGGTGAGTGACACGGTGTCAGACCGCAGTGTTGCCAGCTCGTCCTCCTCCGCTAAGGATATACGCAACAGTCTTGAGTCGAGTCATTCCATGCTACTTTCCCAATTGAACCATTCAGCCACTGTACCGCCCCATGGCATGCGGTGTGTGAAGGTAAAAATGGTGCTTGTTGTCAACAATGGCCATGTATGTAACTGGTTTTGTATTTCTCCATTAGATGAAATCAAAAATGAAGACAAGCAAATGCTTCTCGCGTCTGGTGTTAGCGCAAACATTGGCTACTGCGGCAGGATCCTATGCCTCATCTGTAGGTGGTCCGTCCGAGGGTGGTGCAACGTGGATCATCAAGTTTAGTAAGGATGGGAAGTACATGGCAGCAGGAGGACAAAGTTGTGTGGTACGTGTATGGAAGGTGCTTGGGCAGGAAGGAGCAACAGAGGATACAATTAAGGTGTTTGAAGAATCGCCGATCCACGAATATCGGGGGCATGCGGCCGACATCCTGGATCTGAGTTGGTCCAAGGTAAGAAGGAAAATCATAGCAAATGGGTGATGTCTTAATTTACTAAGAGTAAATGATATAGAATAACTTCCTATTGTCAAGTTCCATGGACAAAACTGTGCGGTGAGTGCTGATTATTAAAAAAAACATGAAAAAAGAAAGGCCTAGCACAGTAAGCCGAGCGTTTAACGGTTGCGAAAGAATAGTTTATGGCATGCATCAAGAGAGGAATGCTTATGTGTTTTCCGCCATCTGGATTTCGTCACAGGCATTGCATTTCATCCAAAGGTATGTACACGTTTTGTCTATGGGAAGGAGGGGGACGCGTCTAAACGTTGCTTGCTAGGATGATCGTTTCTTTCTCTCAGGATCCCTTGATTGTAAACTTCGTCTATGGAGTATTCCTGAGAAAAAGGTGGCCTTTTGGAACGAGATCCCCGAGGGCAATATGATTACGGCGGTGGGATTCACATTAGATGGCCATACCGCTTGTGCAGGGTCTTATCTTGGCCAGGTCTTCTTCTATGAAACCCAGGGATTAAAGTACAACACACAAGCAGCAGTCAAGAAACGACATGCCAAAAAAGGCCGTAAGATCACGGGTATTGAAGCAATGCCTGGCATGGCCTCTGGGGACGAGAAGATTCTTGTTACTAGTAACGATTCGAGGATCCGATTAATGAATATGAAGGATAAGAGTCTAATGTACAAGTATAAAGGCAATGAGAATTTGTCCATGCAGATCCGGGCCACCTTTAGGTAAGAAGAAGATGGCCTTGCCTTTTTTTTTCACTCATGTGATTGTTAGCGACGATGGACGTTATATTGTCTGTGGATCAGAAGACTACAACGTCTATCTATGGAGCACCGAGCAAGTCAGTACCTCACCTTCCCATTATTTTCACGAGGGGCCAGCAAAGGGCAGTAGTGCGTTGGGTCATGGGGAGCAACGGAAGCAGGACGAATCGCAGGCCTCAGGATGGCTGAAGCGAAGTGAGCGAAAGGTCAAGGATAAATTACGGAATCGCAGTGAACATTTTGAGGCGCACCAGGACATGGTGACCAGTACGGCGTTTGCACCCACAAAAACACGACAAATCCTTGCCAAGACAGGACATGATATCATCTACAACCATACACCAGTTCCTACGTTTGCGCAAGACAGTGACGATCAGCCCACAAAGGCGAGCTACAATTTTCCTGACGGCCAGATCATCGTTTCAGCGGATTTTCAAGGATGCATCAAAGTATGGAGAATGGACTCAGGCGTGTACCCAAATCAACCGCCGAAAAGACATAGCGTGGATTCAGCTTCCTTAAGCAGTCGCAGCGTTATATCAGGTGGGGAAGCATCAAGTGTTGCTGGAAGTCATTCGAGTGGACGACGGCGTGCTTTCGCTAGCCTATTCTCATCAAAAAGCGCAAAGTAAAAAATAAATGAAAGTTAAAAATGACATGCTTCTACTACTTATTTGACACCAACCCTCGGTGGATGAAGCATTCTGTCGGTAAGCGAATTGTATTTGAATATCATTTCTGCTTAGCAGCGAGGATGCGTTGACGCGATGAGGAATAATTTTATTTTCAGTCGATATAGCATTAAAAAGGGAGGAAGAAAAAAAAAAAGAAGAAAGTAATATGCATTATGTAAAGAAAAAACGGTCGCCTCCTCCTATCTATAATAATCGGCGGCGCCCTGTTTGCAATCCACCCGGTTTCCGCCCTTCTCATTCGCCCCCACCCTCACCTTTTTTGTTCCAGTTTCAGCAAGTACCTATTTTTGTACGCGTGTTATTTATGGCTTCGCGTCTTGCGAATGGTTATTGTTCTTTGGACTATAGTGCCTTCCTCTTGCAATGTCTTTTTTTCAGACGGATTTTCTTGCGATGTTTTTCTTCTTGGTGACATCTTTTCTTGAGGACGTCGCTTCTTCAGGGCATGGCTTCTTCAGCACATGGCTTCTTGAAAATGTTTCTTCTTGAGGATGTTTCTTCTTGACGACGTCATTCCTTGAGGACATCACTCCTTATGGGCACCGCTTCTTGAGAACGTTTCTTCTTGAGCACTTTCTTCCTGGAGTTGATTCTTCTTGGGGTTAGTTTTTCTCGAGGATGAATCCTTTTTTAAAATGTTTTTGCGATATTTCTCTGTTGTATTTTCCTTCATGCAGCCTCTTTCAACAACAGTTTTATTTTCTTTTATTAGCTTCTCTTACGAACATATCACGGTGGACATTTCTTGCGGTGATTTTCCACGATGTCGTGGTTCCGTTCTGTTTGTTTCAATGGCGCCTTTGCACAGAATATTCTTGCAAGGCGTTTCTTCATGAAATGTTACACTGCAACGTTTTCTTCTTGCAATGTTTCTCATTGAAATTCATGGTCTCCATGATTTCTTCTTATGCATATCTTCTTCTTGGGATAGCTATGTCTTTTCGCACAATCCTTGCAATACTTTTTCTTGCCATATTTCTCTTGCGGCTGCACACTCTTCTCTTTTTACCATGAACTTGCATGCTGATGTATATTATTTTTTACGATGAGTTCGTTCTACATATGCCCCTTTTCGCTCTGCCTCCTTCAATGACTTCTTCCTATGCTATCCATTGCAATCGCCATATTTTATCAGAGTATCATATCTCTACTGTATACCTCTTCTGTATATACCTCTTCTTTGTACGCCTCTTTGTATGCATCTTTGTATGCTCCTTTTTTATGCCTTCCCTTTTTTGTATATCGCTTTTTTTGTACACTATATTTTTACACACCGCTATCTTTGTACATACTACGTCTTTACATGCAATTCTTTTTATATTTCTTCTCCATAACATACATATCCTTCTTATACCAAAAATCTCTACGTGATCATGCGGATCACGGGCGAAAACTCGTCTTACATTAAAATCTTTGACTTCAAAGTTTCAATGCTGATTGGATGGATAAGGCGGTGCGTCAATATACACTGCTTCCTTTTTTCCAGATTCGCTTATAGTTTTTCACTTGCAACTTGTAAAAGAAAAATTTATACCTATACCGAACATCTAACACGTTTATGTCAGTACTCTTTTAACGTAATTCCTTTTGTAACATAAATTCTCTTTTAAGATAATTAAACCTAAAAGGACCGCGATCTGAGCAAAGCGAAGGTCCGCAGCTTTGGGAATGTCTTCCTAATATAAGTATCCGCAAAGCATAATTTCTATATATCCTCTTGCCATATATCTTTCTGCAGTAGCTCCTTTCAAGAAAATGCGATTCCTTGGGCATGTACCATTCTGAGGCACATATTCTATTTCTTACCATATATCACATCTCTTACTGATCAAGCATTGGCAACAAGGCTTTCATTCCTTCATTTTATTACTGCTTATCCAAAATCACATTTTACGCGATAAAGTTAATTTCTTCTGGAAGTATCTATCAAGATGAATAATAAAGACAAGATTACTATGTTTATACAGGCGGATGTCCAGAAGTTTTGTAGATATGAAATCGTTTCCTGGATAGAAAGATGACGAATAAATACGCAGCATCTGAGCGGCCGCCAGTGTCCTAAGAAATATGGTTGATTGAAATGATCGCTGCTGTGCGATAGTACAAACGCGTCTAAAGAGGACGCACTCATTTTATTCAGAAAGGGTCTTTTGAAAGAAGCGACGAGTGATGCGCGACCACGCAGCATTCACACAACTTTTGGACGTTATGACAGATATGACCATCCTCCATAACAAGATACCGAACTGATGAAATGGGTGCTGATGGAAAAACTGTTCATCATGAAAAAGAGTCAAATGCACTTGATTTATGAAACCAGGTAAGACGTCACAAGAGATACACCTTCTTTCTTTTTTCTTTTTCTTTCTCCATTTATCTCTTTTTACTGTTTTCCGTTACTGCCATGCGTAAAAAACGCAGAATCAAGGCTGAGCCTCTACCGCAAAACCAGACATTGATAACCTCCTTTTTTAACCAAACCACTGATACATCCCTTCAAGCTTCAACTGAGACACATACAGATAATGATGTTGAACAAGGTATGGTTTCCTTTCATGGCTTCTTTGTCAGTTCCTTACAAATAAATAGATTTGTCAACCAAATCCGATGAAGATATAAGTTGCGTTCCTGGCCCCTCAACAGGCAGTAAAAGAAAATCAAAGGCTCTGGTGAAGGCTGAAAAGGCTTATGAGAAGAGGGGGGAAAAATTCAAGGCAAAGAAGGATATACAGGAACAAAAAAACCAAGAAAAAATTGCGGCTGGCCAAGATATCCGGTGTCCGTCCTGTGGAGAGACGTCTCACCAAAGGTCTTCAAGCAAGTTATGCAAGGAGCATAAACCGAAAAGGAAAGCCACGACACAGTTCAAACGGACATCCGTTATCAAATCCTCCTTACACAACACTTGAAAAAATCCTGGTTTCATCAATGCTGTGCAAGAGACTGTTAAAGTTACTCGAGATATCGCGTACATCGGATCGCTTTTCACAAATTTCTTTTTCTTACACCTCTTGCAAAATCGACAACCTTTGCCTCCAATCACACACGATCTGTGCTACTCCGCGTTTGCACTTGTCGCTGGGCAGGGATCGCATGCTCCTCCGCTGATGAAATCCGTTTACAACATGTTCAAAGAGTCCATATCTTCGTACAGCCCCGAAAAGTTCCACAGCGAAGGCCTCATGGCGTTAATTGCGACTGAAGCAAGACAGTACGAGGAAAATATTCGAAATCATATTACATCAAATTTCCGTGAAAAAACAATCCAGTACCTATTAATTGTCCTGTCAGACGAAGAAGACGAGCTGTACGTTAAGTCACTCAAAGTATCAGAACGAAAAGCGCTAGCGAATCACATCTACGACAAGATAGCAGGCTCCGAATCCCGCTGGCCAAAAGCACTTCCAGATGAACCTGGTTTACGAAGTAAAGCCGAAACCATTCGAAAATCTGTAGCGTCACAGCTTGGCGACGTTGCAATTGACGATAAAAACTTGAACGCTGAACCCCATATCTATATGTCTTGGATGTTTCACGTTCTCCAGCGGATGGAAGCCAAAGTATTCATTACCGAAGAGAAGCCCCAAAAATACGTATCCACTGCATACGTCCATCGCAAAGTCAAAGAGGTAATATCTCTACCAATTTGATCAAAGTTTAATCTTTGCCACAGATAGCGCATACAGAGACTTTGTCCAATAAATCCATCCGGAGTCTTGAGTTCGCTGTAAGACAAGCCATCCGTAAGCAGGCAGGACTTAAGCTTCCAAAGAAGCTCCGAAAATTACCAGAAAAAGAAGTGATCCTTCTCAAGGAGTTCGTTGAAGAGACCATAGCTGCGATAAAAAGCGATGCTTTCAAACCACAGAAGTACACTGATCCTAAAGGATGTAGGCGCTTTTCACTCCTTCCAGTCAACAGTTTTCAAGTACGACACATTCTGGTAGATAAGCCAACATTTGCGCATCTTCTGAAACAGACAGGCACGACGTTGAAATATCGTTCAACCAATGAAGAAGTACGAAAAGTTTATTTTGAACTATTCGACATGGCAAAAATCGGTTTTCCTACTTTGGAGAGCCTGTCGGGAGAAAAAATCGAGTTCTGGTATGAATTGCAGTGATATACTTTATTGTCATCCAACATATCTCATTGGCTTTGTACAATAGGGATGAAATCCGCACTAACGGTGTTGATGTTGAATTCATATTCAAAAAGTACAAACCACCGTACGATCCCAAGCGCAAGCCGACAACGCCGGCAGATCTCTGCGGTATAGTGGACAACGCGGTTGTTTGGGGAGTTGACCCCGGCGTTACGGACCTTTTCGTGGCCGCAGATGGAGTTGCGACAGGCAGTCATCGAGTACGATCCACAAGTACACGGGAGTACTACCACCTCTGTGGATTCAACCATGCCACCAGATGCCGCAAACAGTTCCTCAATTCAGAGCCTGCGACGAAGGAAATCATCGATAAGATCCCGTCTATCAGGACGGCGAAACTCGAGAACATGATTTCTTCAATTACTTATCGTCTATTGCATCATGAAGTTATCGCTGAGTTTTATGACCGCGATATGAGGTAAAGTGTATAAATAAGAATCTCAAGTTAATGTCCATTGATATAGATTCGCAAAAATCAGATGGAAGACGTATATAAACAAACAGAAAGGAATCAGTGAAGTTGTTAAACGACTTTTGGGCGGAAGTGCAAAATATAATGACAACATTCCGAAGTCTGTTCAGAAACATGGATCTCGCGAGAGATTCCGATTTGCTGATCCGAATGACCGGAAAGAAGACAAAGAGAAGCCGATAATCATTGCCTATGGAAATGCAGCATTCTCAGGTTCAATGACGGGGAAGATATCTGCTCCAACGAAGTCAATTGTAAAGGCAATGAAGCTGGGTGCTTCAAGGAAAAAGGTACTCAATAATTATTTTTTCTGACGTTGACTTTTACTATGCTTCCTCATAGGTGCGTACGAATGTCATCATGGTGGACGAGTTCCTGTCCTCCCAAATATGTCCAAGCTGTGACGAACGGCATCTGAAAAATGCAGAAGAAAAGCCAGATGCTTGCGATCAAGCTGGCAAAATCCACACTGTTCTCATCTGTAAAAAAACATGTCGAACGGTTTGGTGGAATCGTGATCAAATGGCCGCTGCAAATATGCGTAGTATATTTTTGTATATGTCTAGACATAACAATAGCCGGCCACTAACATTTCAACGCCCGTCTGTTAGCGGCGGGAGGTCCTTAACCTAGTTATGTAAAGAAAAAAGAGGAATTATAAAGCAGAAAGAATTATAAAGCAGAAAGAATTATAAAGCAGAAGGTTATACCTAGTTATGTAAAGAAAAAAGAGGAATTATAAAGCAGGAGGTTATTTTTTTTGTTGTTGTTAATCTAGTTTTGCTTCGCGGCAGCAATGGCCTTTGCTTCCTTTTGGGGATCGGCCAAAGCGTACCAGACAATGGTACCAATACCGATCAAGGCGGCAATGATACATGCAGCCATGGCACCCTTGCCCTTGGCGGTGAAGCCGTCGTAGATGAGGCGGATGCCATCGGGAGCACCGGAAAGATCCAGACCTTGCTTGCCAGCAGCATTACCGCGAGCAGGATTTCCACCAGCTTCACAGAGGTCGTAGAACTTGTCAGGGAGCTTCATACGTTGTTGGGCAACATCGGGAGCTTCAATAAAGGTAGCAGCTAAACCGGATTCCAAATGCCATTCGATATGACAATGGAAGAACCAAACGCCGGGGTTGTCGGCACGGAAACGGATGATAGTGTAGCCAAGACCGGGGACGAGGACAGTATCACGCTGGGTTGGATTATCGACAATCCAGTTCACTTCAGACTTGTTGCCGGAATAGATACCCTCACCACGAGCAACGATTTGGAAGGCGTGACCGTGCAAATGGACTAAATTGTAGCTGTCAGGATACGAACGAAGAACAAACACAAGTTAAGACACTTACAAGGATGGTCACCATCGTCGAGGTTGTTCAGGACAATTTCTACCATATCCAAATGCTTAAGAACGTAGGCCATCGATTGAGGTCCATAGACGTCGACGTTGCTTGACAGATTGCCCATGGAGAACAGGGTGTTGAGGGAAGGGACCTTGGGGGTCAAGTAGGGAATTTCGTTGAACATACCGCGGTTGAGACCGTCAGTTGTCACATCAAAGTTAAAGGTCAAGTTGACTTGGTGGTCAGGTTCAACGGCAGCAGCGCGACGAAGAGGAGGAAGAGCAATATCATCAAAGTCACTTTCCATGCCAACATCTTCGCTAGGGGCAAAGTTGTTGTGGGAGCGGTCGTAGTAGAGGGGAACAGTGATGTCTGTGAGAAAGTAAGTTAGCATTGTTGTTTCCCTATTTCCTTTGGAAACTTACTCGTCTTGAGATCCGGGGGAAGGACATCAAACATGCCGATGTCCATATCAGCATGCATCATGTAGTTAAGGGAAGTAGCATTTTTGGCGGTAACCAAGACGGAAATACGTTGAGCAGCAGTCAAGTAAACATTTTTAACAGTTTTGCGTTCAGTGTCGATCTATACAAAAAAAAAACAATGAGAGATCCTGGCTTTTTTTTTCATATATAGAATAGGCCACTTACACCATCGACTTCAATGATATCAAGGTCGTGACCATCAATGCTGAAGAAATAGGTGGAGAAACCAGACATGTTAATTAAGCGAAGACGATAGGTTTTTCCAGGTTGGAAAGTCAAGCTTGAATCAACGCTTTCCATAAGGAAACCGGATTCTATTGGTCAAGCTATGAGAAACGCGTACAATGACTGGGTGTAAATGGGGGAAACTTACGGGGAACAGGTTCAGCGCCAGTGGGGTTGTAAATGCTCATGAAAGTGTCCAGACCCTTATGGTAATCATCGTGATACCAATCTACAATAACGGAATTTTAGTGACCGGCAATACCCGGGATACGCGATAAAGTAAAATTTACCTGAAAAGGGGACAGTGATATCTTCATCATATTTGTAAGGTTCGTTGGGATTGTGAAGAATTAATGGTGAACGAAGACCATCCATATATTGACCCTAAATGACAGTGAATGAGTACATCTACTTTCTTCTAATCTCGTTCTCTTTTTATTCTTACCATGAAATGACTGTGGATCCAGTAAGAACCAGTTTGGATGATAGGGAACTCATAAGTAAGATCATGTCCCGGGGGAATAGCACTAAAAATAATAATAAAAAAAGATCAGATAAACAAGAAAAAAATTTTTTTTTCTCTTTTCGCTCAATGCCCTTACCACTGAGTAACGCCAACAGGACCATCCATCCAGACAGTACCATTTTGGAACTGACCGTGAGGATGAAGAGAAGTAGGTTCATCCAATCCATTATGGACATTAATAACCAATGTATCATTGATTGTAGCATGAATTGCTGGAGGACTATATATATAAATAAACAATCATCATTTTCTTTAGTTATCTAATGCAAAACAATGTTACTACTACTTACGGCCATTTGCCATTGACACCAATAACCCGACGTTCCTTAAGACCGTCAGGATTGGCCATAGCATAAGTAATATTCCAATCATGCACGATGCGTGCAGCTTGTGCGATACTTGAGGTGGCAAGGCCAGCCGCAAGAAGTGTCTCCAAGAAACGCATGGAAAGGATTAAAGGAGAAGAAGAAAAAAAAAGAAAGAGGAAAACTAGACTGAAGAAAAAAAAATTAGAAAATAAATAGAAAGGGCGCTTCAAGTATGCCAAAAGTTAAGAGCCTGCGGGGAGAATGTGGAAGACAATAATCTGATCAGATATAAAAAAAAAAAAAACTTTTTTTTTCGTTCCCTATAGAATTCACAGCAATGAAAGTTTTTTTTTTTTTGTTATTCGGAAGCGAGATGGTATTGAATAAAAAAATTTCCTTATTTTGCACAATGTTGCATGGTAACTCCGCTATGTACCGGGATCGGATGTCCAATGGAGGAACGTCAACTAGTATGTACGACAGTAGACAGTCGGAAAGTTTTCCATCTGATAAAACATGGCGCCACTATAATTATGTCGATTTCCTGTTGGTCAAATACATGCTCCCGACCCATAGATGACCGTCGTACAACATCAGTGTACCCTTTATGTCGTACCCATCCGTCTGGGGTTTTTGACACCATTGATCGGGAATATCTGATAAAGTAGTTAACTTTTATTTTTGCCCCCATCAGATAAAAAAAAAAAAAAAGAAACTCCTTCTCATCACCCGATTCATCCGCTTTATAATTTTTTTTTCGACATAAAGCAAAAAAAAAAAAAAAAAAGAAAATTATACAATAAGAAATAGATAAAAAAAATTTTCACTTTCTTTTTTTATTTTTCGGTAACCTTGGCTACCCTACCTTTTTATCTAGTAACCTAAGGTGCTTATATTATCTCGACTCTATTTTCTTTTTTCGTTTTTTTTTTCTTCTTTCTTTCTCTTTTCTTTTGTACACCACTCAATTTTCCCCTTTTCTTCTTATCTTAATTGAGGGCTAGTCGTCATGTCTCAGGACCTTTTCGACGTGCCAATTTTCTTCATTGTCTTCCGTGAGACAACAGAAGCAGCCATTATTGTGTCTGTGCTTCTTTCTTTCCTTCGAAAAGTATTCGAAACAAATACGCCTATTTACAAACGTCTTCGTAATCAAGTATGGATTGGTGCTGCTATCGGCTTCTTCATTTGTCTCTGTATCGGTGCTGCCTTTATTGCTGTCTACTATACTGTCTTGAACGATCTCTGGGGTAATTCCGAAGATATCTGGGAAGGTGTCTTCTCCTTGGTTGCTACTATCATGATCACCTTGATGGGTCTTGCTATGTTAAAGACTGAACGTATGCAAGAAAAATGGAAACTCAAGTTGGCCAAAGCCATGGAAACAAGACATACCAAGTCTGGATTCAAGGTCTGGATGCAAAAATACTCCTTCTTTCTCCTTCCCTTTATCACTGTCCTGAGAGAAGGTCTTGAAGCTGTCGTGTTCATTGCTGGTGTATGTTATCCCTATGAAAAAAATCTTTCATTCTTTATATTTACATTTCTTTTTTGTACAGGTCTCATTGAACGTTCAAGCCAAATCGATTCCCATTGCTGCTATTATGGGTTTCATTTGTGGTGCTCTCGTTGGTTTCTTGATCTACCGTGGTGGTTCTCTTCTTAGACTTCGTTGGTTCTTCATTTTCTCGACTGTTATTCTGTACTTGGTCGCGGCTGGTCTCATGTCCAAGGCAGTCGGTTATTTTGAACAAAACGCCTGGAACCAGGTCATTGGTGGTGAAGCTGCCGAAGAAGGTGGCGATGTCATTGCCTACAAGGTGACCACTGCCGTCTGGCACGTTTCATGGGGTGACCCCGAAGCCAAGACAGATGACAATGGTGGCTGGTAAGTTTTTCTGCATCCTTTTCATTTTACAATCTTTTCTAACCATGCTCTCTTTTCTTTAGGCAAATCTTTAATGCTATTCTTGGCTGGAACAACACTGCTACCATTGGTACCATTATTAGTTACTGTCTTTACTGGGTTCTTGTCGCTGCCGCCCTTGTCTACATGCATTTCAAGGAAAAGCGTGAATCTATCCGAAAGGCCGAACGTGGCGAATGGGACGAAGTCGAAGGCGATGTTGCCTTGGAAAACGCCAAGAACTTTGTTGATCAAGATGGTGCAATCCTTGGCAGCAAGGCTCACGATGAAGAACATCATCAATCTGAAAAGAATGACGACGCAAACGTCAAAGCTTAAACTTTAATACTTGTTTTTTCTTTTTTTACTATATCTCCTCTTTCATCCAAAATATACAACAATAACATCTTTTTTTTTTCCTCAATGAAAATAATAAAATTAATTACATATTTTTTTTTATTCATATAAACAATCATCAAATAGGAGAGTCATTAACGAAACCGTGAATAGTAGTGACACGATTTTGCGTTGCATGAATGAATGAATGAATGAATTAATCCGTTCAATGTTCTAGATATTAAACGGTAATTTCATCGTGTCATCGCTATCCGAGATCTGTACAAGTCACTCTAACATGAAGCAATTGACCGAGGAGATAACTGATCAACCACGTTCGGAAGACGTAAAAGATGTCACTTTCCTCATGAAATATATCTACTCCAAGTTCCAAGGAGAAAAGTAAAGGCTTTCATCAGCGATCATCCCATGACGCAGAGAAAATAGTGGATCAAAGTCTCCAAATAACAATTCTATCGGGGAAGACGGCTAGGAAGATAGTAACACCAAAAAAAAAAAAAAAGAAGTACGTTGGGTTATAGCAACTACTAGTGGAGCGATGTCAGTGAATAAGCGCCCTTAACATCGGGCAAGTTGGGTCTTGTTCAGGTAGAACAAAAGAGCACTCTAAATTAAGTTTGCTATCGGACAGGTGATTTTCTTGTAGTGAGCCAGGTAAACAAAGACAAGCAAAGTGTGACACACCGACACGCGGAGAATGAGAAGTGATGTACATCACCAGGGTTCATTATAACAAAAAAAAATTTCTGTATATAAATTGAATAAAACTCTGTTTACCATAGATGCGAATGCTTCCGAAAAAAAAAGAAAGAACGACCGATTTCAGATCCAGTAAAATAAAACAAAAAGTTTATTTCTCTTTAAACGCGTGATTGGCTTGGGCCTAGGGTTCCCACCAAGCCTCCTGACCCGTGAAAAAAGATAGCTGTATTCTTTTTCCTTTTTTGTACAGTTTCCTAAAATAGAAGAATGCTACTGAAAGTACGTGGTACGCGATGGAAAATCTAAAAACTAGGTGGGACCAAAACCCATTTTGGAATCCGAGATGCAGAACCATGGAGACCAATGTCAACTTCTGCAGTTTCTTGTTGCTCTCTGTCCTATTGTTTTAACGGGTACATTCTTCGTCCCTGAAGAAACCGATCGGAGAAGTGAGCATGGCTATCAGTACAAACATCACTGATGATCTCAACCATCGGCTTATCTGACTTGGAAAGAGAACACTGGATTTATCCGTCATACTGACGCTCTCTCCTACATTTCTGACGTGTTTAACGAGAGTTGTTGGGTGTCCTCATCTAAACGCAAATGCGCACCTGATTGGAAATCTTGCATTCACAAAAAATAAAAAAGAATAAATCTGCAAGTGCTTCATAGCGTGTTCATTCAACTAGTATGACCCTTCAATTGCGCGTGAATTCAAGGGACACACTGTGGCTAAATAGTTGAACGCCACTGTCTTGGATAGGCAGCGTATGAATGATTCAACGATGTTTCAGATATACAGTCCAGTAAACACTGCCCTTTGCTCCTCTTTGTCTTTCTTTCTGCCTTATTTCTTCGGTAGGTGCTACTGCAGTAACCCATTCATATGAATTTAACTGTATGGTTGATAGTTCGAGTTGGTTGAGGTGTACTTTCAATCTCGTAACCCTCCCACTTCGCTATTCCTTTTCCTTTTTCTTTCCTCTTTTTGTAGTGTCCGCAGCTTTTTCAATGGTCATCTTGTGCTAACTTCGTTCTGCACAGGCTTCTTTTTTTTTCTTTTTCTTTTTTGCCCCAGGAGAGCACCAGCCTTTCCTAATGGAGTGCATATGACCTGAATGGGGATACACCTATTTTTTTTTTCAGACCTCTTAGGAGCCATACCTTGCACACCCACTGAAACCACCTCAGACCTTATTGATCGCTGGGACGGGAATTTGGCATGGCTCCTAAGAAAAAGGTAAATCTTCCGTCCTGGAAAGACTTTAGTGATGATAGAGGAGTAGAGACCTATCAACGTACCACCCAAATTTTATTACGTTCAGATGGGGCAGGAGCGAGTTGCTTAAAAGCGGTACAAAGCTCCAATCAGCGCGTGTTCGCTCAGCCATCGGTGCTAGCGTAAAAGTCGATATTTTATAAGAGTTATGTAGTTGTGTATATGCTTATCATATATCCGCAAGCGCTATATAATCGAGCTTGCCGAACAGAATTCTAGCTCTGCAGCTGGATAATAATTATCAGGATAGTTTAAGGTTCGAATTGCTTTGTCCACCGTAAAATGGTCGGTCCATTTATCATCGTCAGGATCCAATACAAGTGAATGACACGGGTGATCAAATTCTAATGTCATCATCAATGCTTTGTCTCCTTCTCCACAACGGTGCCTGTAAACAGAACCGACGTCTTATGCTTATCCAAATTCTTCATCTCCTCGTTGTCTGCCGAGCCTAGCGTTCCGCTGCACTGCTGATTGTTGCACCGGTCATAGCCTTTTTCTCTTTCTTGTTTGCATTTGTGGACGTAATCCGTGCAATGTATCATCCGAAGCATCTTCATTGCTTTTCGCTTCCTTTTATTTGCATTGGTGGATGTGCCTTGTGTAACGTCGGTCATCGAGCGTCTGGCAAGCAGTGAAGTTGATGAGACTCAGTTATAGGATCTGTTCTTGGGAAAAAGGACCATATGTTTGATATTACCACTCGGCGAGAAAGTTCGACACAACTATTGAACATGATAAAGAAGCAGTATCCGAAATAACTGAGCTCTAATTCACAAACAAGAAAAACGTAGGATTATCGAAGTGAACATAAGGGTGAAAAAGTCCTGGTCTGTGCGAATTGGTATCTGAAGATGACACGGTCATAGTCGGTGCCCCTGCAATCAATGAAGAAACAAAAGCTGTATGTATCTATCTATCAAATCTACCTCTGGTGCCAGCACAAAACCTCGAAGCCAGGATAAGGGACATCCTGAATGGATTCGGAAAAATCCTGCATGTTAGGCTTAGTCCAGTAGAAACCAGCCGCGTTTTCATGCGGAAAGCTGTTGCAGTGTTACAGCTGCCTTTGACTACCGACGCTAGTTATAAAAAAAACTCACACATATACTGAAATGGAGAAATGACCATGGCATTTCGGTATACGCCTTGTGGTTGGTACATCGCTGTTCTGCACATACTGCCATCAAGACTAAGGTCATAAGATGTCGTGTACAAGAAACCCAAACCGAAAAACGGAATGCTAAAGATGTCGTGCGTATGGCCATGGGGCCAGAAATTGTCCTAATGGACCATATAGCAAAAGGAGACGACATTAATCAATAAAATATCGATTGCGCTAGGATATTGCTGTCCGGACACTGCTTCATAAGGAACTGTCCCTGTCGCCAGTATTGTATTAACCTTGTCAAACAAAATATTTCTCCGACGTCCAACTTCTGGCAACTTTATTGATTATCTACTAAGTGAATCCTTTGTCATTATCGGATTGAAGCACCAAATGGCCACCTCATCTTGACTAAATGTATTAGCACACAGCAGAAGCCCTACTATCAGGAGTAAAGTAATCTTCGTTCCCTTCCTTCGAAAGCAGGGACATGACCATGTTTCAAAACAGGTCATGCCAACGTTCCAGCTTTACCTGGATGCGGTTTTGTAAGGTAGTTGCTCTCATTTTAAGATGGAGTTCGAGTTCAGTTTGGTCACACCGGGAAGGGAATATTGACCTCAAGATGGTGCATATTGTGCATTTACAGCGATAAGCGGATTGATTACTGTTGAGTATACTTTGCTCATACGTTTCCTTTCGTATGACCCTCTCTGTCGTTGTCTGTATCCCAATTTTTGTTTACTTACCCATCCATTCTTGTTCTCATTATCTATGTTGTTTCTCTAAAGTTCCTTCCTTTTCTGGAGCTCGCGCCGGTGACAGCTTACGAAAGAAGGTCAGTCAAATTGCTCCACAATAGTTACAGTAGTAAGAGTCTACATGCGATTCGGTGACTCCCCAAGAGTATCGCCTTATGCGATCCATTATCATCCACTGCAACAGTGTACGAAGCTAACATACAAAATAGAAAATATTGTAAGTACGCACGCAGAAACTGGATAATACTATAAGAACATGGCTCACCCAACTCCATTGGCTCTGTAGCCTTCCCTTTCCCTTTTCTTGAAGAGGCACCAGATGTAGCTTATGTAAAAAGTTAATTGCTTCATAAGTGAAATTCCAACGGCAGGACTTACATGCAGCTCGTCGCCTCTTTAGGACGACTGGCTCCTGAAAGTCATCGTCGTCAAAAGGGTCCACAACTGTGGCAGACGATGCTGATACATGGCGTTACAAAATAGACCTTGTAAGCATACAATACTCAAATAAAATGTTGCAGTGCATGGTCTGCACGGCTCTGTTGGCGTCGTGGCCTTCTCTTTCCCTTTCTTTGAAGGGGCACCAGAGACCACTTATGTAAGAGAATCAATGAAATTGCGTCCGGAACAATGTTGCAGTAGCAGAACCTTACATCTTTGTTTCTTACGCCCAAAGACAATCGGCGGTTGGAACTCGCTCGGAGTCAGCTTTGCGTTTCTTTTTTTTTTTTCAGTGGCATGATGAAGAGGGGATATTTCAAGTTCCCCGATCAACAAAGGCTAAAGTGCAACAGGTTTCAGTTCTCTAGAAGCCCGCTCTCTTATTGTCCCCGTAAGTACGCTAACCAACGAGACATGATTCCCATCAATGATCCATTATCGTATTCATCATAATAACTTAAAAAAATCTCAACTGATACTGAGACTCTGCAGGTACTGCTCTTTGCAGATACCTACAGAGATCTGAACACCCAGGAAATGCTTTCTTTTGTGAAACTGAGACTGGATTGATCAGTGCGACAAGGCTTTGATTTACTTTCCAAAATTGGTTGTCTTCTTTCCATATCTGCATCCTTACACTATGCAAAAAATAAAACCTGCTCAGAAAAGCAAAACTAGAACGGCAGTTTAATTGGTTGTTGTTGTATCCTGAGATTAAACTTGGATTCAAGGAATCGTTCCTTGAGTAAGACTTTAAACTATCCTTAAATTACAGGATGATCCTTGAATAAGGCTGAGAATCCTTGAATCAAATGTTTATTAAAGGATTCTCAGCCTTATTTTTTCCGTAGTGATAATTAATATGCTTCTGCAGAGCAGAAGGCGTCGAGAAGTCCTTTTCATAATATTCACATTGGGATCTAGTATCTTTTCATTAGAAATTTCTTTGAACTACAGCGTCAAAGTCAGACTACCGGTACCACACAGCCGCGAGTAGTAGGATATGCTTTACTTCACTATTTGTCATTTTATGTTCTTTAGTGGTTAAGTAACGTAGCCCGATCCTAATGGGACATGTTCAGTGTGGATCAATCCGCACTGAACTTTATTTACACGTATTTTTCTACAGGAGAACTTTTACCAAGAAATTCTCTCTACAAACTACTTCTTTCTACAAGGATTTGGCTATCAAATGCCTTCCCACAATAAAAGTTCGCATACAGAAATATTCGGTGGTAATTTAAGTTGGATCCCGCATTCAGCAGAATGATGTCAGTTTTACTGATTAATGGCTGCTGCTTATGACAAAGATGTACAGACACGAATTCTCGTGTATGCATTATTCTTTCCGAATCTCTCTTCAGAAATCCTCGTTGATTCGGAAAGGCTAGTCGATATAGATCCAACACCGTAGTTGGTTCAGACGACCTTACTTCTACATGTGGTGCTCCGCGTCAACGAGGGAACCGGCCTTCATGTAGTCAATTGCGACATCGGATTGGAGCACGTCAAAAGAGAATGTTATCCTACTAAAAAATTGGCGGCTGTATCATTACTGAGAAGTGCAATGGCATAAATATAGCTCCTGCTAGGCAATTATCATTTTACTACCATTCATATAACTCGTATCTTGACACTTGATGTCTAGCAGCGGTACAGTCGACCAGCCATTGCGATGGTGCATGCGCTGAAATACCCGGATGCTCCGACAAAGCTGGCCTGTGCGGGCGACTGGAGACTTTTTGAGGAAAAAGAACCACTGAAGAGGCATATCGAAGAAATGCACTTCATCTTGTAAGCAGCCGTAAAAACAAAAGGTTCATGTACCTAAAATAACTCTTTCTAGTGAGAAGGACAACAAGATCCGCTCGTGGATGATTTGGTGATGGATGGCACAAATGTGACACAACATTTTCAAGCTTACTGGGAACAGTGTTTGTCGAACTGCATACAATATGAAAACTTAGACGGGTGTTTTATTGAATTTCGGTAAGCATGTGTCTTCAGCGCTATGGTCTTTGCACCTGACTACTTTTCTTTTCACAGCGCTATGTCCTCTATCCTATTTCTTCAGAAGTGTTCTGCGTGTGAAAACATGTCTGTGAATACTTCTCGCCAGCCTTGTTGAAGACTATGCATCGGCAACTTGTGCAATGGCTGGGATTCCGTAAATTGATGACAGCAGGTGTAACTACGGCAATCAAAGACATCATCACTATAAGCGTGTCTCCAGAAGTTAGTATGCGGCACCCGCTCACTTTTAGTTTATCAGGACTTCGGCGGATGTCTAGAAGTATTGTAGATATGAAATCGTTTTCCGAATGCAACGTCTGAGCGGCCGCCAATGTTCTAAAAAAATATGGTTGATTGAAATGATCGCTGCCGTACGATAGTACAAACGCCTCTAAAGAGGACGCGCTCATTTTATTTGGAAATGGGCTTTTAAAAGAGATGACGTGTGATGTGCGAACACGCAGCATTCATTAAACCTTCGGATGTTCCGATGAGGCACGACCATCCTCCTTCCATGATGAAGAGATTGACACTTTACAAGCCCAACGGAATTTGCTCTCACTTGCCACTACAGTTCAAGGATCTGAACGAAATATAATCCATGCCATTGAATCTCTGTAGGCTGGAGTTGAATTTGTTATTGATTGCAGGCGCTCACTTTCTTTTCCTACAGTATGCCTGCCATGAAAGATCTCGACCTCAAGCCACTTTCTGAGAGCCATTTGATTGCTTCCTACATACATCCTCTCATGCAAAGCTTGTTCGCCATCGATAACTCGTCCAAAGTGTTTCATTGGTAAATTATTCAAAGCGAGGTCAATGACGTTTGGCTGATTTATTTATAATGTTACCCGTCTAGTGCTAATAGCCAGACAAATAGCTGACAACATTGAACAGCGGCCGGACTACATAATGGAAGTTTATCAACAACTGGAACGAGTGCAATGAGCGATTTCTACCGACTAGCCATCTTTGCCAAAACTGCATTCACTAAACGGCATTTTGTGCTTCCAAATAATCGGTAAAATTGAGAAGGGGAGAAGAAGTGATTGCAATACCCCATCGTGCCTGAGACCACACATGAGTGTGAATATTCAGCAACGTAACGACGGCGAGATTTGATCGCTATCACCAGAAAGCATATAAAAATAAAATACAAGGGCACGAAGATGTCCGTCATATATACCTCCTGGAAGCATCCCTACATACTTTCCAATGCATCATTCGACAGGTTTTAGCCATAGAAACTTGCTTGTGCCGAATATTTTTCAGTAGCTTATGCTTTTCCTCTATAATAAGCTATCCGATGAGAATAGTACCGTGGAAATACACAACCCTTGGCGGTTGGATCACAGACAGCTTCTGCGGAAGTCACTCCAATTCTCCTGGGCTAGATGAGGTGGCGTCTAATTCGGTCACATAGCGCTCACTCAATTCTCACTGACATCAAGTAATCGAAGATGATCTAGCTTGTCAACTCCAGTGAGAAACGAGAAAGAGGTTGAGATTTTTAATTTCCCATTCCCCAGAGTACGGATGAGTGCAAAAGATGAATCAGTAATAAGAACAATAGGCTATTTCCATGGAAACTGTATCTATTTTAGAATGCATGATTCATTTTCGGAAACGCCAGTGTTCACCCTTTTTCCATGAGCAGTTTTGGAAAAAAGGTGCAGATCCTCTGAACAGTACTCTATAAAATCAGTCTCCGCTTGAAAAGGTATGTGTGTGAGAGAGAGAGGTGAATGTAACAAAAAAAAAAGTTTTTTTCGTCGGACCTCAATACGTCGGTTAAAAAGGATATGCAGGGTGGGCCCTTCTTTGCATGTGCACGATTGTTCAATAATTTTACTAAGTACTCTTTTTTATAGCTTTTAAAATCAATCTGGTGAAAAAAGTAGCCTACATGTTATAAAAAAAAGAAAAATAAAATGAAATAGTCCTCTTCTTTTTTGTTGTTTTTCTTTTGGAGGTATTATATAATATTATCTCTCTTATGCAACCGGGCAAGCAAATCCGCCAGTAGCCGGTGTAGCAATGACCGTTGGCTTGTACCCAAACCAATCCAGTCCAAATATATGCAGTGTGATCCAAAAATGGAGTTGCAAAGACTCCCTTGGAGGCTGTTCAGTGATGGTTGTCCCATTATGGCTGACAGTTTGCTGTCGTTGGGGTGTGCAAGTCTTGCGTAAATTCACAAACGTCGTGTCGCTTGCTTCTCGTGCCTGATAGTCCACAAACACTGGTAGTTGAATTGTTGAGATTGCATTTGGAGGCAGCACCGTTGCCTCGGCTTTATCACCCTTGCCAATCAGTAACCCTGTCAGGGCGTCCTTGGCTAGGACCTGGACTCCCACTAGATGCGTCGGTACATGGTTCTGCCGATTGTCCACCGTGACATTTACTAGCCATGCACTCTCAAACTGAACATTTCCCACCATGACTCCTTGCCGAGTCTCGGTTACTTTGGCAGGTGTGGTTAATTTGGCACCTTCGATACGCATCAATGGCGTGCGTGGCCAGAGCATATAGGAAGTGACAACAACAAGGATCAGACTGATGAAGGTACAAAACACCCATCCTCGCTGGCAAGACTTTTTTTTCATTTGTCTGTCTCGTCGTCGTTCGAGTGCTCGCCGACTTGGTCGGTGACCGCAACTGAAAAAGCAACATCCGATCCAGCACCCCTGTGCTTCGACATCATCGCCGGCACCTGTCCAAGAACGTGGCCGTTTTGCATTGGGGATACTTTCTTCTTCACCTTGTCGAGTGGAACAGTCGCTGACGGAATCTCCCAAAGTTGAGGCGTAATAACCATCTTCCTCTGACATTTTCATATCGATCGTTGTCATGGTTGCTTCTTCTTTGTCTGAACCAGCATAGGTAGGTCTTTTTGGTTGTACCAATGTTTCCTGGCTTTCCCAAGGCTGAGGACGTCGTTGCCCATCAAATCCATTGCCATGAGGTGAAAGTGAAAGATCGATACTAAGTAAAGGTGCGTCTAGTAACGTGCTGGTTCGTGATGACCGATGGATGCCGTCGAGTGGATGTACTTGGTCGGCTATAAATAACCATTGATGAGAAAATAGAAAAAAAAGAGATTTGGTTATGTTATTTAACTTACATGGTGCAAATCCACTGTGATTGCCAAGATCCATTTCATCGAGGATGGATGAGCTTGTTCGATCTGTACTGCAGCTTCTGGTCGACTCAGGTGGATTTAAAGAAGTTGTACTTTTCATAAAGGCGCTTGCAATCGTTAACCTTCCTGGATCAGGATCTGAAGGGTTAGGACTGGTAGTACCAGGTACAGGACTAAGGAGAGTTCGACCCGAGAGACTTGATGAAGGCGTTCGTTCATGACGAATACTTAATGAATCTTTTTGAGAAGCAAACGAGAGACAGCTTTCTGTCGTAGGTCTTCGTTGTGAAGTGGATGTAATGGAGGGCGGACTCGAGGATTGATAATGAGGCGACATGAATCGATCA
This sequence comes from Saksenaea vasiformis B4078, assembly GCA_000697055.1. NCBI lineage: Eukaryota > Fungi > Mucoromycota > Mucoromycetes > Mucorales > Saksenaeaceae > Saksenaea > Saksenaea vasiformis. The sequence goes on along the minus strand of JNDT01002388.1, from coordinate 118,349 downwards.
GCAATAGATAGACGAGGAACATCGGAAATTGTATTTGGTTGCGATGGTCGGCGATTATCCTGTTGTATAGATCGTCTCTGTTGTCGATGTACGGATAATTTTTCAGTGGATCTCCGTTGCGAACGACGTCTTTGAGCCGAGATATTCGACGGTCGACGAGATTGTGTTGCCACCATCGTTATATGTGAATTAGAGGACAAAAAAAAGGCCTTTCAGAGGATTATAAAGAAAAACAGAAAGTTGATAAGAATGTGGGAGAAAAGTAAAAGAGAAAAAGGGTGGTGGTGGGGGATTTGTCTGAACAGTAGATGGGAACGAACAGTTATGATCATTTAGGGAGATTCATCCTTTGGGGTAGGGGACAGCTTCTGGTAACTCTTTTTGGTTCAATCCCATCCCCCAACCACCTTCTTTCACTTTTTACTTTTTCTATCTCGCTTTTTGCTCCTTTTCCGATGATTACAGTTTAACTCTTCCATATGATTTATAAAACAATAGTTTTGAATATGTTCATAACTACTATTTTAATTTTTTAATTGATAAAAATGAAAAAAGGTAAAAAAAGCTTTAGAGAGAGTCTGACCTCCTTTTTCTTTTCTGAATCGACTTTTCTTTATGTAAGATTCAAACGGCTTTCGGAATTGTTGCGTTATGTAGGGTCCGTTGTTTTTCAAACAGCCAACAACGATAACACCAACCATTGAACTGACATAATAACAAAAAGGAGTGTAAACAGTGGCAAAAACGTAGCGAACAAACAAATAGATGCCTATCACCTTTGGTGGTGGCCTTTTTTACCTTCAAACTCAGTAAGGCAACACAAACACTCTCCATTCCATCCAACAAACATTCTCGTCAATCGTTCAAAAAGTACATTGAAAACAGACACGTGTAAAGACAATAGTTCCTGAACTCCACAACATTAGTTGACATGGAGATAGAATTTCTTTTGGCTTTCTCGAATCCTTGACTGCAATATCCTCGAAATTATCGCTTTTTCGGAATTTCCATTGTTCTCTTCTATTGTCATTTTCCTAGTTTGACTTCCCCTGTCTTCTATTACCCGACACATAAGATGATTGTATTACCTGAATTCCTTGTTTTTTTTTTTTGCTTGTTCGCTCTTATCACTCAACGGGGCTTTGGTCTTCTATTTTAGGCGACAAATAAATCTCACGACCAATCAAATATCATTTAGCCCCTCTCCTCACTTTTGCTTTGGTCTCATCTTTCTTTTTTTGCGGTGTAAGGCTCAGGTCCCTTTCCTCAATTTCCCTATTTTTTTTGTGCCATCGCCAAGAATAATGTTGTTATCGTCATTGGGGGCATTGTTCCTTTCGGCAACTTTAGCCGCCGCACAGCAACCACAGCAGACAACCGCCAACAGTAATGGCATGACACCCGTTGCAAAACAGTACGGCAATACATTCACCAATGCCGGTGGCAAAGTTCTCAGTGATCAAGTGAATGGTAACCACACGACGATCATTCGAAACACATGTTCGATTCCATCCACTCATGCATAACCGTATATGTATATTGAAAAAAAAAGTGTATGCCATCTTTTACGGAGATTGGCAATCGTCTACGAACGACCAAAATATCTTGTTGAACTTTGTGGATCGCGTCTCGGACACTGCGTGGTACAGCACCCGTAAGTTTTTCTCTCGAACAGCGGAACTAGAGCTGATTACTTTTTTTTTAAAAAAAAATAGTGAGAGAGTACACGGGCAACGATGGCAAGGCAGTAGGCTCACTGCACTTAGCTGCTGCCCTGACCGACTCGGGAAGCCACGGCTTAAATCTTACAGATACCAATACACATAAGCAAATTGTTGTTGATGCTGTGAATTCGGGTTTTCTTTCTGCGGATAACCGTTTGGACGATAACGGCGTCTACATCATTTTTGCTGCTAAAAATGTCCAGGACACTGCAAACTGTGCGATTAACTGTGGCTACAATGGTTACAGTGATCAGTTCCAGTACGTGTACATCGGCTACCCCGGACAATGCCCAGACAGGTAAACTTCACGTAATGAAACGTCTGTTTCTCACCAGGGACTCCTCGCCTCCCCTTTCGCCTCCCTCTCCCCTCCAGATGTGTACCGCCGATCAACAAGAACGCGTCACCTAACAAGAACCCAGCCGTCGATGCTATTGTTACCCTCTTGTCGCATGAATTGCAAGATGTGCTGACAGACCCTCGCGACAATGGCTGGATCATTCAAGCCGGCCAAAATAAGATTGAACTTGGTGACTTTTGCTCAGGCAACGGCGTGACTCAGGAACAATGGTTCGGAAACGTATCGCAACAGGATAAAGACGGTTACTACAATTTAGCAGTGGACGATAAGAAATACCTGGTGCAGACCGTCTACAGCCGAGAAAAGAAAGCGTGCGTTCTGACCAAAAATTAAATTTCCTTTTGTTTCCCTCTTGTTTGTGTATAACTTTTTTTTTTTACTCTTCCTTTTACCCCTTCCCTTTGTGCCCCTTCCCATCAATAAACAATTCAAAACAATGAAATATTTCCATTTTTCTTTTAACAAATTTTACCCAATCACGGCTGCAATAAATGCCACTGGTAGAGACGATGATTTTTGTTTTGTCTTTCTTTTTATTTATTTCACAGAGTTAGCGGCGTTGTTAAAGCAGGCAAGATCGGCATGAGTAGCCTTCTAACGTAAACATTGACACTTACCATCCGTAGTATGTGGAAAAAATCATACTGTTATATTGATTGTAGGATAAGAAGAGATATGACATTGCTACTGATGATTTAATTATATTGATAACTGAATTCTGTGTGTACAAGGAACCACGGAGAAAAAAGAGTGATAACCCCATATTTGACAGTTGTTTGTACAAGTACGAGTGTGCCTTTCTCGCGTCATTAGCGTAGAGGTCGCGTGCAAGGACCTACCCCTGGCGGGTTATATACTTACCCCGAACAAGATAACCGAAACTTGACCCTAGAAAAGAGACAAGGCATGTCAAAAAGGTAATGTACATGATCTCGCGGAATTACATACTCAATTTTACGTAGATGAAGCACGTCAAAAGTTCGTCAATGCGGAACCACTTCGGGTTTACTACCATGTTTCAGCACACTAATCATTTTCATTTGTTTGTTTGTTGGAATGGACAACCTAATCACGGGATAATGGTAAACATGTAGTCCAGTCTTCGAGTATTTAATTGCTTTTATAGGCTTTGCGGAATGGACGAGATCAAAATTTTCCAACAGCAAGCCTTTTCCTTTTTCCTTTTTCCTTTTTTTTTTTTGGCTTTAGCTAACCTACCAATCAGGTAACCGGGCTGATCTGATGGACTTATGAAGCAGCTGCACAAACGGTGCGTACACATTGCTTTCCCGTTTCCGGGAATATCATTCTCTCCTTCTTCCCAAATACAGGATCCGCTGTTATCGCACGGGTTTTCCCTAAGGTAGCCTCCTTGAGGGCTTTCATACAACAACATGGCCGTTGTGATCATAGTATTACTTATAAAGCCTAAACTTACATTACTTCAAATGTCAAAAATTGGCTCACAATACGTCATTTTATATTACCACCATGTGTCAGTATTAATATCCAAACATTGCGTTTCTGGGTCACCTAATACTTACAAGAGTATGCCAGCCAGAAGACAGATTAAGAAAACAATTCATCTACCTATCTGCAGATTTCTTTCTCTCTTTGCATTTTGATGTGAACTTGGGGGATCTAGCTGTATGTACGACCGTTTTATTCAGTTGAAAGCTGATGTAATGATTGCAGCATGATTTGGGCACCTGTGTTGGACTTGCTCATTCGCTTTATCCTTATCGGCACTGGGACAAGCGTCAAAGACTATTCACAGTTTTCAGATAAATAGTAGGCAATAGATATCACCCCTTTCAGTATTTGGTAGTATTGTATCACTGAATTCCTTGACAAAAGGTTGTAAGCAATTGCAAGCGTTGTATCACGTCTTCCCCATAAGTGATTTCATCAGACAGACCCATTCACCTGCGACTACTAACCACAGAAACATGTCTGCAGCATCCTTTCGATATCACTCACTGAAATTCTAAAAGAAACCAAATGCGAGATACCTGCGCTTTTTAAACTATCTCTATCAGTTTGGCTAGAGACGATCGATTTCTGTCACTGACCAGGTCGAGCAAGGCCAGCATTGAATCTTCGTGGGAGTACAAGCATCGAATTTTTATGACTGCCAGTTTCCGATGTATACGGACATAGCCAGACAAGTGGTCTAGGTCTGCCCTTGGCATATTAAAACTTCCCGTTTTCGTATCTATGTACCATCTAGAGCTGATAAATGAAGGTTTTAATAAGGCGTTTAGATGACGGGAAATCCGGTTCCCGGTACGTCCCAGATGATTCCAAAACATCCCAGAACTTTGTTTCTGCCTCTTCTGACACGATGCTAACCACTTGAGCAATATGAATCTTGTGCATTACCAAATATAGAAACCTTGGGAAAACCCAAATATGAAAACACTTTTTAACCAAAAGGTCACATGTATCCCCATGCTCCAGGTTATTGTGCGACGTAGCTCTGTATTGCTGTGGGAGTTTCTTTGATTCCACAAGGGGCCGCTCATGTCCGGTTATCTAGAAGATGTAGACCATATCTTGGTGCATTTTTGATGAAGCGATCTTCTGTTGGGTTGTACAGTAATTCCCAAGGAGATCAAAAAAATCCCAACGGGAAAAGGGAACGCTTGCTCGTCAGGTGAGCTAGCTGTGGTGAGAGATTTGTATAAAAAACAAACTATGCATATTTGGTTGCTTCTCCTTAATCAATGAAAACTCTACTTTGTAGTGTCAAAGAAAAATTAAGACACAAAGACGGAGACACACCAAGCTATCTATTGCCGGGTGTTCTTGTGACAGTACTCTTCTTTCTCTGGGGATTTAGCTATGGCTTACTTGACACACTGAACAAACATTTCAGAAATGTGCTCCATATATGTAAGTTCCTTTTCGGGTCCTGTCATCATCTTCATCATCCATTGATCTTTTTTTTTTAAAAAAAAACAATTACAATAGCAACAACACAAACGGCGTTGATGCAGGTCGCCTACTTTGGCGCTTACTTTGTCTTTAGTATGCCGTGAGTGTATGAAAAAAAAACAAAAGAAAGTCCGCTTCCTAATGTGGTTTATGTATAATAGGGCTGGCATGATTATTAAGCGTTTTGGTTATAAACGTGCTATTGTCTTTGGTCTCTTACTCTATGTCATTGGCGCACTCTGTTTCTACCCCTCTGCCATAACCAGTCAGTATGGCGGCTTTGTTGCATCCTTATTTGTCATTGCCTGTGGGCTCTCAACGCTTGAAACGTGTAAGGAGACGAAGTTAAAACTTTCTCTTTTCTGTCTTTTTTTTTTTTTTTTTTTTTTTTTTTTTTTTTTTGCTGAACATCACAAACAGCGGCCAACACCTATATTACTATCATTGGATCGCGGAAATGGGCTTCATTCCGAATCAATCTTGCGCAAGGTTTTAACGGCTTGGCGTCGGCTGTTGCACCTATTGTTGCCTCGTACGCCTTTTTCGGAGGGAATGACGAAGTTACTGGCAATCTGGACAATGTCAAATGGGCTTACGTTGGTATAGCTTGCGGTAATGAGGGCGGATAGGTATAGAAACGCTAGTCCCTAAACGTACATTTTATTTTATGCAGTTGTTTTCGTCGTTGCTCTCCTTTTCTGTTTTGCCCGTATTCCAGAAGTCGACGAGGAGGCATTAATGGCGGCTGAAGCCGAAGCATCCGGACAAGCCATCCAACGTGCCTCGTTGTCGTCTCCTCACCTGCTCTTGGGTATCCTTGCCCAGTTTCTCTACACAGGTGCTCAAGTTTCGGTGGCCTCTTTATTTATGTTTTATGGCGCTGAGGTCGGCGGCTTCAAAGATTCGTACAGTTCGCAACTCTTATCCTATGGCCAGCTTTGCTTTACTGTAGGTCGCTTCGTAGGAGCAGCTCTACTGCGTAAGTTCAGACCTGATCATTTAATGGCTGTCTTTGCTGCCGCGGCGGTTGTCACAAACATATTTGTGGTTGCTATGAAAACAAGTGCAACGACCTACGCTCTTCTTGTCATTCTCTTTTTCGAAAGTATCATGTTTCCTAGTATCTTTGCTTTGGCTACGAAGGATCTTGGACGCAACTACAAACGAGGTGCCTCTTGGAGTAAGTCAAAATCCTTTTGTAGGAAAATTTCACTGAACACATATAGTTATCATGGGTGTGTCTGGTGGAGCTGTCATTCCCCCGGTGCAAGCAACCATCAAAGATCACAGTAACATCAATATTTCCTTTATCATGCCGCTTTTCTGCTATGTCTACGTCTTTTTTTATGCCGCGCTAGGATCTAGATGGATCAAGTACATCCCTGAAGACCTAGATATAAAAGAAAAAGAAGACCAAATAGAAGTACAGGAGAAATGCCTTGCTGAAGAAAAATCATAATCTACGTTTTATCCACTGTTTATGTGCCTTTTTTTTGGGGGGGGCGTTGCTCCAAGTACTGTTTATTGAATGACATTTTACGCTACTCTATAATAAATTATGCGTCCATGAAGAGCCAATTTTGCGCTGAGAGAAAAATAAAATATACGGTCATCAGTTAATGAATTGGCAACAAAAAAATTTTATGTTTGCTTACATCAACTTGGCCCTCAGTGTACGTATAATTTATTGGAGCAGTATAAGATGGCATTCGCAGTTAGTAGATGAAAGATGTTTTGATGCCCTTTTACCTACCCCCGAAGGGCACTTCTGCCATTCGACAGCGGCCAACCCCGCACCTTAACGGGTGGGGGGCGAGATGGGATCGGCACGGCTTTGTGAGTTTAACGACCATGAATCTGAACAATTAACCATAAGGCATGAGTAATCCTGCATGTATAGTCAATCCCAGTACGTAGCGGGGATGTAATAAAGAAAACAGAGCCAAGAAAAAGAAAAAAAATTCATGCGTACCTTTAAATACGGATTATTTTGAAACATGCTTACGCGTTTCGTAGGGTTGAGATATTGAGACATTTCCCTTATCTTAAAAAACGATGTTCTTGCTTCCATGGAACGTCTTCCTTAACTTGAGACATTTTTGCTGCTTTCCGACAGGATATTGACACTGACACTGTCGGTACCATCTGCGTTATCGTTGCTTCTCGTAACTGGGAGAATTTGACATCTCTTTCAATGGATGAACCCTTTGCAAATCATTCATTTGCTGGTGTAGTACATAAGTGAGAAATGATACAAAATTGTGATGGAGTATAACCACCAATTCCTCGACTTTGTTCATTTCTGTGTAAATCAAACTTGGGAGTCGATATTAAGTATGCTTAGGCAATTTACGATTGGAAGCATCTTGCGCGAGAATATTTTGTGCCCCTTTGTGCGTTTATCCGCCCTCTGACATGTCGCAGTCGAACAAGCAAAAGCCGCACGTGAGGACCGACTGTTCATATTTCCTCTGCAGACGGCCAGTTTGCAGACGAAGAAGATAAAAGCGTTTTTCCTCTTTGTGCGCCAATCTTGACATCTGGTAGAGTCACAGCTCTTATTTAGTTTGCATTTCTTACGCTACCTCCCAGAAGCTCGGTGAATACTTCTGCTGGATATGAGAAGATTTCTGCAGACTTGAAAATTTGACAGCCTTTTAGAATGGTACAGATAGTATACAATATCGCTTAAAGTTCGAAGCTCTAAAAGTTCTCGATAGCAGTGTTTTATTTTCGCGATGTCTCTGTTGACGTCTGCTGAAAGGGAGCAGGGTTTCTCCGTCCAGTATCGAGCTGGTACCTGCCAGAGCAATGTTGATGGTCGCAAGCGTATCTCGATTATGAGTGGTGAATTTGTCTTTACGGCTTACACTCTACATTGAAGCAAGTAGATGAGCCGTTGCTCTTGATTCTTGTCGTCTTCCCATTTTTTGTACATGGTATTGTCGGCCGAACCACTGTCCCAAAACAATAAGGACAGGTCTGAGAAGTCCTGAATTCTTCAACCATTGCTACTGTGGCATGTCTGCGAAGTCGTCTCCGAAGCCACTTGCCACCTCTTCTGGCGTAGTCGTTAATCTTGCTACTTACCGCGGTCCCTGTGTTGCCTATGCACATCACAGGGACACCATCCCTCTCTTTGACATAGCTCAATTCCTGTGTCGCTGTGCGGTCGTAAATCTTGTTTTTCCATAGAATCGCCGTCCTGCGGCGTCGCTGCTCCCTGGGAGACAGATAAAAATCTCGCAATGCCTTCCGGCATTCTCGTGCGACCTATAATTACACATAAATCGATACGTTAAAGGTGCCAGTTACTGCATCACGCTTACCCTGTGACACCGGTCTACATCTTCCTCTGAGGACGCGTTCCTCAAAGCGTTCTCCCTCAGCAGTTTCTCTGCCTCCGCGACATCGGCATATTTGGCCTATAAGTTATGAATACTAGATAGCTTCCATACCACACTCATACCTTAGTGTTATTGCACAATCTCGCGAAACGATGAGTGAGACAACCGTCATTTAGGGCACTGCTCGTTATTCTGTGCGCTTCTGGCGGGCGCATAATCAGCTGTGTCTCTGTCGCGGACGTCGATGCCTCTGCGGCGTGCTCGAAGGGTTCTTTATCATTTTGTTAAAAAGGCATATCAACCTTTGTAATGTTTTGTACATATCACAGAACTCTGACCATTACTATGCTAATGTTTTATTGTTTGGAAAAGTATGAAGTAATCAAAGGCTGAGATCGGCTATCCAACCGCACTTAATGGAAATCCTTCCTCAGTTTGTCGAGATCGTTCTTCAGTTTTCCTTGTGTAACAACATATATTTGCTATATCCAATGTAGTATTTGGGGATGATGATCAATAAAAACAATATACACCGAGAACACTGAAAGTATGGTGAGACTCCTGTTTATTTCTGATGGAATTAAAAAGGATAGAGAACTACTTTTCCGCTACTGCTCTAGATAAAATAAATTTTTCGTAGCGATCAGATGTCTCCGAAACAAGTCCAATCAAGAGGTGTAGTTTATAGTCACTACATCCTCTTACTACGGCGAAATGCCACATCCAATCTGCAGATGATCCGCAGTGACCTTTTTCTTTATTTAAAAGGGGAGACACTTTATTAGAAACATACAATTGGTTTTAGACGTCAGGCGTTTTTAGTTGTCAAAGGTCTCTCTGGCCGATTTCTTTCGGACAGCCGTTCACGATCCTCTTTGACAGTCAATACCCATGATCCTCTTACTTGATAAATGTTGTGAATCTCGTGAAGCGTTGAAAACAGTGCGCAGATATATTTTGGTGTGATAGAGCGTCACCGACTATATTCAAATAAAGATGATCAATTCTATTCAAATAAAAAAAATACGTTTGACTGTATCCAAATGGAAAAGAATTCGTTCAACTCTATTCAACAGGATGCGTTCAGATATATTCAAATAGAAAGAACGCGTTCACTTGTATTTGAACAGGGAAGAACGCATTCAGTTGTATTTAAATGAAGAAGAATTCGTTCAATCGTATTTAAACAGAAAAGAATTCGTTCAATTATATTTGAATAGAACAGGACGTGTTCAATCATATTCTTGTATTGGTCATTGTGAACACACTTGACATATATATGACGGCCGGCAGTGCTAGACGCGGTTGTCACAGCAAAACCTTGTTCTTTAGCTAAAATTTGGACAGTACTGAGGACGTCGAGGTGGGTGTCAAAAAATTTTCCAAGAAGATTCTCCATTTTGTGATTTGAAAGGAACATGAACAGATTACAAGTTGTCAGTTTATAAACATGTATTCTACGTCACCTCACAATGGAGCATTTGGTGCTCATTTAGAAATGTCTTGCACAGTTTATATATTTTTTATGATCTCGGGACAAGCTATTATTGGAGCATTTCAAACGTTTAGGCTGCTCTGAACAGACACTTTTCCTGAGCTCTCGGGCAAAAACTTTTGTTCAGTGGGTGCCTAACGTTGCTGAACTTCTAAATTTGTTTTGATCTCTTTAAGGATGTGGCTACTTCTAAACTTCTATATATGGTATTCCTAGTGACGTTTACATCGGACTTCCGACTGGAGAGTGTACACCTTTTTTCTGGTACCCGGAAATGCACTGTAGGGCCTGCGCCTTTTCCACAAGAGCAACGTCACGTAAATCACTCCTCAAGATCTGGCTGAGTAAATGCCGAGTGAATGCACGGTGTTAGTAGAGGCATGTTTGCATGGTAGTACCACAAGGGTGCGCTTTGCAGCGCTGGAGTAGCAGAGGTATACTTGATTGGCAGTGCCACAAGTGTACGCTTTGCACTCTTAATGCATCCACTTTGCTGCAGGTACTACTCTGCTCGTTGTTCAAGGTAAATATGGTTATCTAAAACACAGACATAGTATGATGTCTTCTGTTGTGCAAAATATCTCATTCCTTCTTTTTTCTTTTTACTAGTGTCAATGTAATAGCACGGCCTATGGCCGACGTCGCTATTTACTTACGAAGATCGGATTCATAGGCATAATGGGTGAGGACGAGGAAGTGGGCTTCTTGGATGTTCGTTAGGAATGGTGAGTACCGTTTTCTTAATGATAAAAACGTAGGGATCCTAGATTTAGGATCCCGTCCTTTTATATGAACGCGTCTGTATGCGGAGAGCAAATATATACAAATGGTATTGAATACAATATCGTCGCTATCTTAATCGTCGCTAACTATGAGCCAATCTGCATACAAGGTCATGAAGACCTATCTGTATTACCGCTACACATGATGCAACATCTGAGATGGATGTACGATATCGGGTCTTCGTACAATTGCACGTACTTAGTGATGAACTTTCTATTCTAGAACCCTTTCCTTTCTACTACCTCCCCCTCTACTGCTTTGGATCCTATCAAACTGAAAGCGGATATTTGCGACTGGCGCATGGCAAATCCCAATTCGCAGGAGTAAGCGGCATCCGATGATACTTGCTTTAGGGCACATTCATTAACGAAGCGAATTCAAAACTTAGAATGCTGAGATTCGGGATCCTTGACTTCGTAACAATACCCAAGCCTGGAACACTATCGGTTTTAGGAAACAACTTGGAAAGAATTCACGAAATTATGCCAACCAGTAAAATTTCACAGATCCTCGCCAGCGAGGCGAAAGCCATCGCTAGTGCGGTGGTAAAGCCACTGGTAAAAATCGATCCTGTATCACGTAGAAATTATTTTGAATTATTTCGCTAATCCCTTCACTTGCTTAATTTTTTAGAGAATATCGGCAGAAACGAATTTGGAAGATCAATTGAAAAAGAGCCTACAAAGCTCAAAATCTGAGAACGGTAAAAAGATGGAAAAGGCAGTCATGAAGGCCATAAATGTGTAGTGAGTTAATCGCGGATGACAGTTTTCATAAGAATTATTCGCCTGACATGTGTGGTAGTCGCAGGCAATTTCGCCACGGCAGAAATCTTCTTGAGGGAGATCAAACAGAAGGAAACTACGTGGCGACTTTTCTGTGCCCATTATTTGATAATGTCTTACGTCAAGTTGTCGATTTCGAGTTCATGTGGTATGGAGGTGTCTTTGGCTACTTTTTTCCCTTACCTTTAGCAAATTCCGTTATCTAGGGGGGAAAACAAGCTGAAAGCTATACAACAAATGGACAATGATATCTTGGACGACGAACATAGGAGTGCAGGTGTGAACATGGATGGGAAGATCACGTTGTTATCGCTCGGGATTGATATCTGTGTGGTGGAGGTGTCTAGCCCGCCCAACGTTCGGGATTATACTCATTTCCTAAATGATCGCAAGAAAATCGCCATCAACCTTAAAAAGTTGTTAAGATACATTGTGCACAGTCACCCAACTAGCAACAAAGCGTGCCTGGGTCGCATAAGGTGTTTGGGCTGCATTTCTACTGTAAGATAATTGCATTGCAAACAGTGATTTTAATATGTGTTTTATTAATCACAGATCTTATCTTTTCCAGAGCACGAAATGTATGTGTATACTATGACGATGCCAAGATGGGGCGTGTTCGTATTTGAACAGCTGAAGAAGTTGAAACTCCCAGTGATGCTCGCTGTAGCAAAAATGACTTGCTGCACATGATCAAGACTCTCTGGCAATTTAAGGTATTAGAAGGACAATAGTCTATGAAGGTTCTTATACTTAAATTTTTATGCTTTATTTTTTTTTCTCGCAGACTTCATTACTACAAACTGCGGGAATCGTTTATGACTACGTTGAATCAAATGACAGTGAGTCCTCGTCTGACAACTCGGAATCGCATGGAACGCCCAAAAAGCGTCAAAAGCGTTCAAAGCGTTCGTCGAGAGATTTCGCCCGCCAATCGATGCCGTCGCCCTCGGACCCACAAGTCTCTGTATAGATTTGTAAAATTGCATGCGTACCTATTTTTTCTGTTTCGTTGATTCCTTTTAATCTCTGAGAACGTGTAACAAAGCTCTATCTTTAATGTCAAGATCTGTAACTATATTCCTGATTTGATGCAATGTGCGTAGTGGCAGGTTGTGAAAAGAGTAAAAGACAGGAATATGTGGAGGACTTCTCTCAAACGATCTGACTATGCGAACCCATGTATCAGCAAATCGCAGCTTATGATTCGTGAATTCCGGCTTTTTTGCTCAGCCATGATACTTCCTTCCTTTCAGCCAAAATGCTGTTCCGATTCAGCATGCTCTATGCGGATGTGTCTAGCACAGGCCTTACTCAAAGTAGTGAAGTTAATGAAAAAAAAAAAGACAAGTCATTTAAAAATCAGTTCATTTTGCATGGGTAAAGTTACTTAACTACTTTTTTTACTACTTTTGCTGGTTGAGCAAAGTGACTTTACTACTATGCTACTTGAGTAAAATAGCTCAACTACTTTTTATTACCTCAGTGAAATAACATGACTACTCTTTCACTGTGTTCTTACTTATCTAACCTGAATGACTAATTATCACTTTAGGTCTCGTAAAATCGTTTCGCATACTACGAAGGGCTTGCTTTTTTCTTTTTGCATTCACATTCCTAGAGATTCGGCAATCCACCATAATTGCAAACATTTTCTATATGGCAACCAGTGTAGTTCTGCGAAAATAAAAAGAGAAGGTTTATTGAAAGAATTGCATAAAACCGAGAACCTCCGTGAGCCATTGTAAACCAGATGTAGTGAAAAGTTTACAAAGGGATTAGCACGAAGGTGTAAAGAATCTAGGTTGTAAATATGAGGTCAGTTAATGAAGTCTAGATCGTTTTAATAATCGTTGTTGATGACAGAATTAAAAGACATAATGAAAGTTACGGTGCAATAGAAAAAAAAGAAAAGGAAAAAAGTGAATGGGAAGAAAAAGGAAAAGGAAGTGGAAAGAGAGGTTTGACAGAACGAAGTAGTGGGCTGAGTAAAATAAGTTAAATCGCCTGCTCTTTTCTCTTTTTTTTCCGCCTTCTTCTCATCTCGATACCGTTATGACAGCGTAATCGGTATAGTAACAAATAGACGAATACCCTTTATTCTGGTTTATGGAGATATATAGCTGGTGTGCCACAGACACATTCACATATGGAAAGATAAAAATGGGTGGGAGCTCCGTATCGCAGCTGATTATGGACGACGTGATCGCCAGAAACAAGGGGTTATTGTAGTAACCGCTCTTCGCGAACTAGTGAAATCAATCTTAATATCTTCGCGATCATTAAGAAAAAAAGGAATTCATGCGTCCCTTTAAGTACTGTCCCTTTACGCGTTCCGATTGGTGCGTCGGGGAACCTTTTACAATGGACCAGCGCAATACACTTGATTTGGTGTAAAGATATTTGCTTCTCTGCGCGAAAGTTCACGGGATACCGGACGCAAGAGTATCTCCAAAACCAAGTAAAATGTTTTTTCAGCGGGGTTCACGGCGGAGTTGATAATTGTCCGGGAAAAATCCAAATGGTCACAAGCCCGGGTGCCGCACCTCCTTCCTGGTGCCGGGATAGGAAACTTTGGCGTTGCGCTCTCGAAGCTAAGATGAGTCGGATGCCCTCAGCCAAAAAAACCTCCCTCTTTTTGCTACCATGGCCGCTCAGATCTCCAAGAAGAGAAAGGTTTGGATGATTGATCAAATTGGATGGATTAGAACTGGATGGACTTATCGTTTTCTCTATCTCTTTTTCTTGTATTGTATTGTCATCCATTGTAGTTCGTAAGTAGAAACACTTTTTCCCTCCGGCGATCGGAATGGTCATTGAAACCGATGATTGACCATTTATCTTTTTTCTTGACAATGTTAGGTCGCCGACGGTGTTTTCTACGCTGAACTTAACGAATTCTTCACTCGTGAATTGGCTGAAGATGGTTACGCCGGTGTCGAAGTTCGCGTCACTCCTGCCCGCACTGAGTATGTTTGATGCACACAGAAAAAGAGAGACATTGGTTACTCAAACAAAATTGATAATCGTTAGGGTCATCATCCGTGCCACCCACACCCAGAATGTCCTTGGTGAGAAGGGTCGCCGCATCCGTGAGTTGACCACTCTCGTCCAGAAGCGTTTCAAGTTCCCCGAGAACGCTGTGGAGTTGTACGCCGAGCGTGTCCAGAACCGTGGTCTTTGCGCCATTGCCCAGTGCGAGTCCGTCAAGTTCAAGCTCCTGAATGGTCTTGCTGTTCGTCGCGCTTGCTATGGTGTCGTCCGTTTCGTCATGGAATCCGGTGCCAAGGGTTGCGAAGTTGTCGTCTCTGGCAAGCTCCGTGCTGCCCGTGCTAAGGCCATGAAGTTCGGTGACGGTTTCATGATCCACTCTGGTCAGCCCACTCGTGACTTCATCACCACCGCCGTTCGCCACGTTCTCTTGCGCCAAGGTGTCCTTGGTATCAAGGTCAAGATCATGTTGGACAGCGACCCCTCCGGCCGCAACGGTCCCAAGTCCTCCCTCCCCGATATCGTCACCATCCTCGAGCCCAAGGAGGAGGCTGCTATCGCCGAGCCCATCACCCAGGACTTCGCTGCTCCCGCTCCTGTCGCCGCCGAGGCCCCTGCTGTCGAGGCTATCTAAAGAAATTCGTTTCTTTATTCAAAGTGCTAGTTGCCTCTATCTTTGAGACATCTAGTCTTGTTTCTATCTGGCAGAAACGTCCAACGCGCTTGCTGTCGTTAATAAATATAACATAGCCAAGATCCCGATCAGTGCATGATGTTACCGGTAGCTACCAAAAAAAAGTGAACAGGTGTGATTTTTGCGTAGTTAAAAGGGGAAAATGTGTGTGTTTCTTTGGAACAGTGCTACGCCGGCAACTAGCAGCTGGCACGTATGGATGGAGTACAGGTGTCGAGAAATAGTTAGGAACGATAGAGTGCGAAATAGGGATATGGGCCTTGGATTGAACAAAAGATCTTTTATTCGCGAAAGTGTCTTCAGAAATTGTGGATATGGAAGATGGATGGTATTGCTCAACTGGATAGAAATCTCATTATCAACTGTCTAAGTTCATCCACATGGCTATCCAAGTCATCTTGCAACATGAGACAGATGATATGTTCCAACAGCTGTTGCTCCTGATATTGTGTCTTCTTCGTCACCAAGGCTTCCATTTCATCAGCCTTGATCTTGGCTCTCTCCAGTATTGCTCGCGGCAAATTGGCCAGTCTGGCTACGTTAAGACTGTACCACTGTTAGTTCCAAAGATCTGCGAAGGGTAGCTTCACCTACCCGTAACTTCGCGTTGCGAGTCCGTCAGCTAGCTTATAAAGAAAAACAACCGCATCTGATGCATGTGTCAGTAACATCTTGATAATGTCACATTCACTTGCCTCTTTGTTCATCTTCAATGAAGCTCATGTGTCCATTTTTGGTCGACTCTGGATATCGCATGGCAAATTGTCCAAGAATTGGGTAATGCGTGACAAACAGGGTGATGGATTTCACCTGTATTGCATAAATTTATATGTTGTGTATCCTTTTGCCTTCCATTTGCTCACCTGTGTAATGAAGTGCGACAAAACTGCATAAGCAATGGCCATACCATCATGCGTGCTCGTTCCACGACCAAGCTCATCTAAGATCACAAGCGATCGCGGCGTTGCCTGTTTCATAATATCCGAGGCTTCGTGTAACTCCACCATGAATGTACTTTCACCAGCCAACATATTATCCAATGCACCCATTCTAAATTTTCTTTTAGCGGATAAAACGACAAGTATGCTGTTTTACCTCGTGTATACTGCATCAAATATGCCAAGTGTAGCCGATTCGGCAGGTACATAAGACCCGGTTTGACCCATAATTGCGATCAATGCCACCTGCCGTATGTACGAACTTTTACCTGTTCTTTCCATTGAGCTTCCAAGCTTCGTTTCGCCTCCAGCTAAACTTACCACCCATATTCGGTCCTGTCAAAATCAAGGTTCGATTGCCATCTGACTAAGTTGTTTATTTGTTAGATCCATAACCATCGCACAGCGGAAATACTTGCGTCTAAATCGACGTCATTCGGAACATAGGAAGTCTTCAAAAATTGTTCTACCATTGGATGTCTACCGTTCACAACCTTGATCTCCGTGTGTTCCGTAAACGTTGGCTTTACGTAATTTGGTAAACGAGCAGCAGTAGCGAGAGATAATAGGCAATCAAGTTCTGCCAATCGCAAAACAATATCACGGAGTGTCTCGTATTTGTTTGCTATTTCACTAAAAGGAACAAACATGAGCATGTGCACGATAAACCAATGGTATTTTTTACCCTAAGAACTTGCAATAGGCGGTCTCGGAAGCAAGGACGAGACGTTCCCGGTACTGTTCGCGTTCCTTCAGTTTTTCGAGAAGGAAGGCATTGTGGAATCGAGCGACGGCTTTGGTGCCACTGATCTTGACCCAGTCTCGAGGAACTTTACTCACTTGGGAATTTTTGACTTCCAAGAGGTACTGCGCAAAAGCGGTCAGAAAAGATCAGTAGGAAAGGGGAGATACCTACCTCGATGCCTGCAACATGGACAAACCTTAGCGTAGGAAGTTTAGTAGCTATTTTTTGTTCCTCCAGGTATTTCTCCAGCAGTTCTTCTACTGCTGCTATATTCTATGCAGAGATCTCAGAAAATTTCCGGCATTTCTTTTTTGAAATACCTTTTTTTGCAGCGGAAGTTCTGGCCAACGTTCCTGGCACTGAAACAAATGTACTTTACAGTCGGGTTCGTTCAATGCTTTCGAATTCAGCGCACCCCTGAAATCAACGACATCTTGTCTGATGGTCGGAAGCAAATCAAAGATGGTGTTCAGAAGCTCAGAACGGAACCTCTGTCCTTGTTCTGATCCATAGAATGCAGTGGAAACTTCTGAAAGAGCGTCCAGCACACGGATAAGCTCGGTCGGCGAAGACTAAGGGACAGATCAATACCAGCATCAAACATTATTCTTCACACGATCTACCCTTCCGTAATGGATGCGACAGAGTCCTTTCTCGAGGTCAGGTAATTGTTTTAAAAGTGCTTGTGCTTTTTTCTTCTTTGGATTATCTGTAGTTAGCAGTTCATCCACTGCATCGATGCGTGCGTTTAAGAGACTGACAACACAGTCAGTAGGTCAATAAGGCATAAGTTTTCACTTACTTGACGTTTGTCAAAGGTCTTCCTATCCATCTTTTCAGCAACCTTTTCCCAAACCGAGTAGTGGTGTGATTGATAACCCAGAAAAGAGAGCCTCTTTCCTGGTAGTCCGTAGAATTGCGATAGATTTCCAGATTTGTCAGTGTATTCGCATTTAAAAGCATGTGGTTTCGAGATGAAAAATGAACAAAGTATTTCGTGAGCTGGAGCACATGTTCCAGTTCAAATTCTGACAGGTATTGTATGGTCGCCGCAAGTGCCTTACTAATTGTAATGTAAGCTGTGATAACTAGTCCAGGTTATAAGGCCTACATGACTACATCTGGCAGCTGCAGGACCTCGGATAATAGGGTATCTTGTAAATTTGTAAATAAGGCCTCAAGTCAAATCATCTCGTCTTACCATGCGCGAGCTTGTTTTGATCTCCCTCTTTCCGACGGCTGTAAAATTCGGAAACATAAGTAAATGCGTCATTGTAATCCTGACAAAGAGTATCTTTCACAGGCAAACGTTCGACCCGAACCATGTCACTAAGCGCAGACATCCTATGATATCATGTGTTACTTTTTTTTCTGCATGCAACTCAATCGTCTCACCTTTGCAATACCACATGTTTAACCATCTTTTCTGTAGGTTTACTAAGTGCATGTGGCAGTAAAAGTTCACATGGTTCAATATGCAGAACGCGAGTCTCCAGCTCGCTGCGCATATAGCCATCGTCAAAAGCGTCATAGATGATATCGCCGGTTGCAGGTTGAACAGCCTTACAGGAAAAAAAACCATTGAATAAGTTATGTACCTAAAAACGCGTACTACTCACAATGATACCCGTCTTGACCAGTTCGTCTGGTCCCCCTCCACCCCGCTTTTCTTCCACAATACACATTAAATAATTGGATGAGGCTGCTAAGGTTGCTTCTTCTTCTAGCTCGGACACCGTCATTTCATCGACAAATGTTCCTTTGGTATATAATTGTTTCAATTCACGTTGAAATGGGCCTCCTCGATTTGTGCCTGCCGCTTTAAGAGCAGCCGTTTCCGTTTGGCGGACCACACCAACTTTGTGGCCAGCATGAACAAGCCTGCAAAAGCTGAATATAGCTCATCGTAGTTTGATACACTTTCTTTACCTTCTTACATGAATTGCAATTCTATGGAAAGGAACACTCGCGACATAAAAGTTGCGATCAACGAAATGTGCAATATGCAATATGCGCGAGGCAATCTAACAGATTCCCGATTTGAGTTCTTGAAAATTGTGAGGCGACTACCTTTGCATCTTCCCCATAAAAAACAAACTTGTATCCCACTTCCACCGCAAGTAGCACGCCTGGGTATTTTTTCTTCAATTCGAGTATTTGTAGCTCCAGAGGAGACCATTTCTTTGCTGCAGGTTTTGATTTAGATGGAGAGGAGGAGGATTTGATCTTCTTTTCTTGCTTGGTATCCGCTGTATCTTCAATGGAAACTTCTTCCGTCATGTCTGCGTCTTCGGTCATAGAGGGCTCTGCGTTTTCATCGATACGTCTGCGCTTTTGGCCTTGATCCTCGGGAAGATCACCAAACTTCTGGACAAATGCTGCATGTCTCTTTTCTTTTTGATTTGGTTCCGGGTCAGTGGGCGAATCTTCATGATACGCGAATCGTTTTTCAAGATCGGGAGCAGGGCGTTCGAAATAGGTTGATGTTTGTTTCGCATCGCTTGATTCCTGGGATGTGTCTGTTTCCTTCTTCTCAGTTTTACTTTTAAAGAAAGATCCGAGTGTCAACTGTAGCTGTTTCCGTCGAGTGCTCATGGTGTCAAATGAACACGTTCAAAAGCGATACGGCGGACAAAACAATGGCGTCGCATGAATTATTTTTCCGCCAATGAATCGCCAAACAACAATGCTGAAAGGTTTTTGTGACACCGCTGTCGACAATCTTATCCATCAATGGAACCGAGCAAACAAGATAGAAAGATTATAGTACTGTTTATTGATGCGTTGAACAGAGAACTCGTTTCAGTGTAACACTGACTGGCACGCATTTTTCTCCTTTCCTAAACGGCACGGACACGCAAGCAGGAAGTCATTGCGGTTTTCAACCGGTCGCCATCATGGTAAAGCTTTTTAACCTGTACCGAAAGATAAAAAGAAGAACTAGGAAATACTTACACAGGTCGACATGAATGCATTGCAGTTATTAAAGGTTATTGATCATGAGGAGTAGGTGCAATGGTTCCATTTGCCATGGTACGATAGTCACTTTATAGACCTTTTGTAGATGCGCAATCAACAATACCTTTAATGGAGAGTCTTGATGCTTTTGGTTCTGCTGAGGAGACTAGTGAAGTGTCAAGCAGCGATGAGGAGAGTAGTCAGCTCTCTAGTGACAGATTTAGCGCTTCTGATAGCGATAATGAAGATAGTGAAGAGGACGATGCGTGGTTCACTACAGATAATGGTTGGTCCTCTGACGATAGCAGGGATTCTGGCATCAATAGCAGCGACGAAAACAGTGTGATGAGTAATGACAGTTTCGGTTTCTTCAGCCCAGCCATCGATTCCGGCTATTCGACAGGTGATTCGACAGATTCCGATCTGGACTCCCTGAGTAGCTTCGAATAGCGTTCCGTGTGATAGAGACTTGAGTGAACTACCTTACCATGTCTTTTCGAGAGTAATCTTCGAGCACCGTCATGCATGTCAAATAGTAGTACGTCCCTTCTATTGTAAATAGGATATGATATCTTCTCTCAATCCAAAGATAAGCCAATGGTGTATTTCTGGGGTTCTGGGGTTCTGGGCGTCATCCCCAGGAACATATAGAATTGTGCAGTAATACACATATCGATGCGAAGATGGGGTAGTCTCTTGGCTAGCTGCTGGACCAGCTATGCCGCATGGGAGTGAATGAAAGAACAAGTTCCTGAATCTCTGATCAGCGGGCTTCTCTCGGCAGCTTAAAGCATTAGTCAGGTATTGCTCACCATCTCAAAGACGGGCTGCTTTTTCTATCCAATCCAAAATTTTCATGTGGTGCTACCACAACAAATTCCAAGTATTAAAACCTTCGCATCACTGGAAGGGCTAGTCCCGCGCCATCTGTTATCTGCAAAGTTGATAAGACATTTAAGATGCGTTGCGGCATCGGTGCATTCTGCAAGAGAGTATGCGCGTTGGGACAGCCAACAATAGAGCGACAACAACGCTGTGGTCAGAGCGTGCTGGAGTAGCCATACCATCTGATCCATTCCATCACCATAGCAGGACACTATTGTCAGGTTGAGCGATCCGGGATAACATTTTCTGAATCCACGAGCGGGAAACTCAGTGCCCCGACAAAAGCTCCATCCTGAAACAGCTGAGCGACATGGCTTGGCAGAAGAAGGCTCCTCAGTAATCCTTAATGAACAGATGAAGTTCAGTTTTGGTAGCATGACATCAAGGCTATCTTCATCGATGGGTACTTGACGTCGCAAGTATGCGTGGAAATGCCAAGACCAGAGTCTAGGGGACAAAAACGTAACGAACAGACGGGAAGAGACAAAAAGGTTCATGCTGTTCTCGCAAGCAACACGTGTGGAACGGTAAGGAACAGAGATACCATGACTGCTATGAATATTCGGCAAGCGTTTCACCACATGGCGTTATGAAAAATCCAGCGACCCAAACCATTTCGGGGTCCACCGAGTACCGCTGAAAGGAAGACCCTCAGGAAAATAGCCTAGAGAGGCAGGAAATACATCTTGTCATAATAGGATGTTGTTAAATAAAAAAGAAGTCTGTAACATAGCTGTACCTCTTAGGAAATTTGTCTCTAGGAGCGATGGAGGGAACGGTGATGACAAATTGATGACAATACTATCCACTTGAATTGGATAACATCAGAATGCAGTTGCCGGCTTCTGTGTTACCATTGAGAGACAAAAAAAAAAAAGAGAGAGCGCATGACTCGCTGTTTGTGCAAGAAGCAACCAACCGTCTGACTGTGAACTCCTTTTATCCAAAAACTCCCCTTTTTTCTCACTCTCTTCTTCCGTAATCACTTTTTGTCTTACTCATCTTGCTTAGGAACACTGCTGTGTATGCTGTTCATAATATAAGAACTCGACTCTCCTCACCAGACATAGTTCACCCCAACTTACACATACACCTTCTACGCTCATATTACCCACATACTCTTTTACGCATACGTTCTTCTTCCTTAAAAAAGGCAACCTTTTTGTTTTTTTCTTACGCATCATGACGGACCACTCGTTGGCACCTGATTTACTGGAAGGGTTTGATCGTCTTAGCCTCAGCCAGTTGTCCAAAAGTTCCCCATCACGACTTCCTCCTTTTCAACTGAAACGGTCGCGCAGCCAACAAGGTCCCGTCCCGCCGCTTCCCAATGACCCATCCCTCACTTCCCCATCCACGCCATCGAAAGCATCTCATACAAATAATATGAGTAATTCAAACCATAATAAAAGTAAGCGTGAACCTCGAAAGTTGAAGGATGCCTAACAAAGGTTTCGTTACGTAGCATCGAACCTTTCGCATGTGCCTTGCAAGTTCTTTAAACAGGGAACCTGCACTGCCGGAGCCAATTGCATCTTTTCGCATAACCCAGACCCTACATCTGAATCGTCGGTATGCAAGTACTTCTTGAAAGGTAACTGTAAGTTTGGTACCAAATGTGCTTTGTTGCACACAATGTCACCTTATTCTGCCGATGGCCGTAAGCTGCTGATGAACCGGACAATCGGTGCAGGTGGAAGCAGTACACAACAACAGCAACAGCAACAACAGCAACAACAGCAGCAACAACAACAACAGCATCTGATGGCCGGTAATGGCCGTGTGGGACGATTCCCGGGAAGCCCGCACGCGATGGAGTTCGGTGGAGGTGGAGGTGGAGGTGGTGGAGGTGGATTGTATGCACACGCACGTGGATGGCTCGAGCCTGAATTGTCTAGCAGTGTCGATCGTTCACTGCGTGACCCCTTTGCAACGTCCGCACCGTCGCAGCCGTCATCATTTCCTGTCTTTGATGAGCAAAGACGATCAAAGCACCAGCACCAGCAGCCTCAAGCCAACCTATTTTCTTTGGATCCATTGATCGGGCTGCGTTCGGCGTCGCCCCGTGAATCTGATCTAAGCTCATCACCTTACCGGCCATTTTTTCCGCATTCGGCAAGCACAAGTGTCCTATCTTCCTCCTTACGTGGTAGTCAGGCTCTTCATAGTATTGCTGAATCATCTTCGCGTTATCTAGATGTTCCGCATAGCATGTACTATACTAATGGCGATGGGTTTGACGAAGATAACTTGGATGAGGACGAAGACGATATCAATGACGCGATGTTGCCATCTTCGCTGAACGAATTGTTAACGCCGACTGAATTACAACAGCGCCGGTCCAGGGAGCAACGTCAACACCATCAACAACAGCAACAACAACATCAGCAGCAACAGCAAGCATCACTTCGTGCGTATCATTCAAGTTATAGCCCTGGTGATCGTATGATTGAACGATCTACCTCGGAATCGTTGCTTGGTTACAGACCATCCCTCATGATAGAAAACCAGTCGCCATTTGACAGTCTATCCCAGCATCATCAAATACCACAACAACAACAACAGCAACAGCAGGCAAGATCGCTGCAGGTACCATTCTTTTATAAAACAGCGTGTTACACGGATGTGGAGGAGGATGATTTGGACCAAAACAAGACGAGTGCTATTAATATTCCTGGAGGCGGAAGCAGTGGTAAAACGCAACAAAAAGCAACCAATATTCGAGAGCTTGAGACAACGACCGATCCATTTACGTCGTATGGTAATCATCATCAGCATCATCATCCGACAGATGACGAGGGACCATTTTATATGGAAGACACAGACCCGCGAGAGGATGATCACAAGACAATGGAAGATCAACACTTGACTCCTTTTGCATTCCCTTCACTTATCAGCCTCCCAAAGCCGTCATAAGCTTATTGTACTGAACAAAAGAAAAAAAACACAAAACAAAACCAAAAGAAAAAGTTGATTTACGTTTGTATCTTCGATCCACTTCTTCTCAATCTCTTTGTAATCTTCTTTTTTTTTTTTTAGCTCCTTCTACCCCCTAAAAAGACAAAACAAAAAAGCCTGCACGGGCAACCAATCTTTCTCTCTCTCTCTCTTTCTTTTCTTTTCTTTCTCTCCAAAAATCAAAAATCAAAACAATATATATATCAACCTATATATGTATGTGTATGTTCAAAGTCTATTTCGCAAATGTTGGAATAAATTATTGGACATGTAGTAATGCATAAAAACCAAATTAAAGGTGAAGAAAGACAGGAATAGGGAAAGCGATTGTTATCTACAAGCTTGCGACCGAATGTTGGGAATCTCTATGTTACAGCAGAAATAACCACATGGCTGGAAGTTCCTAGGCGTTACCCAGGCCCAAGCCTACCAAAGGAATCCAGAGAAAGATACCACTCAGCACGGGAATGGTCAGGTTGTCATCTAATCCCATGGAATCACCCATGGCTTCGGAAAGACCAGCTACAATACCACCATAGATGGAAAATAACGCCAGATGAAGTCCACCATGTGAGTAAGAAGGTGCTTCCGATCCGCACGGGCCAAAGAAAGCGTAGGTCACAAGGGCACCGGTAACCACGGCGCCAAGAGTCCCCGCAAGCGATTTGTTACCAAACCGAAGGGTATAACGACCCCACAATCGACCACAAATACTAGCCGTAGGGTCTGTCCATGAAAGATAGATGATGGAAAGGGACGCAATATCTTTAGGGAAAGCATACAAGACAATAACACAACCTATAACAGCACTATAAATTAAAACCACTCTCCTCTTCTTCTTTCTCTTCTCTTTTCTTACCTGCGAGATAATAAACAACACCGTTCAATCGAGCGGCCACCTCCGTCTGACGCATAAGGGAACCCAAGATACGGCAATACAGAACGTTGAACCAATCCATCGAGAATCGAAACAATTCACCTGTTAAGACCAAAGCAAGGAACACAGTCAAACCAGGATAAATATCAGAGGTTTCGTAACCATGTGTATAGAGGTAATAAACAATAAAGCCTAATAATGGCATATTAGCGCTGTTCCTGAGAATAAAAAAAGAAGAGTTGTTGGTTTTCTTGTCTTACCGATCGAGTAATGGAAGATCTTGCGAGGAATCTCCCAACTACCTTTGGGTTGAATATGTGAGAAACGAGGGTCCGGACCGACTTTTCCGTTGCTGAGTTTGTTTTTCAGGCTCATTACGATAGAGAAAAAGGGGGGAGAAAAGAGAGAGAGAGATAAAGAGGAGGGGGGAAAAAATGAGAGGTCGAAATTTTTTTTTTTTTTTTTGCGCTTGCCAAATTTATGCCAAACCCCGATAAGGGACATATTTTGCTTTTCATTTTCTTTTCCCTTACGTAATGCAACGATTAGTAGCTTGGTCCAAAGTATCAAAGCAATTACTACTAACTAGTCGTCAGCCATTGCAAAAGAAATGGCCACTCTCCATGACATTAGGTAGGACAAGAATGACACGACATAAGCTGAGAGAAGAGAGAAAGAAACAGAAAGAGACAACCGTCCATTCTCTGTCGCACCAGCGTTAAGAACTTTTGATAACAATTCTCAAATGGAACATTCAATGGATCGTATTGAGGAATTATTTAGCGTCGCCAAAGATGAAGTCAGTTTCTATTTATCTATACAAATCATCCGTCAATTAATGCAGGAAGTTTTAGTTGGAATACGCTGAAGAGTCTCAGGGCTCAGTGTACTATCGCGAAGATTATGCTACAGCAAAAAACGCCGTAAACGAATGCCTAAATGCATATGATGCTTTTTTGAAAGAGCTACCTACTACCGAAATGCGAGATGAGGTGAAAACAAGAGTTGATATGAAACTCAAGGAATTGAGAATGGCATTTGAAGCCTTGCCAGATGAAAATCATTAACACAGAAACGCTGTATTGATACAGCAAAAGGAGGAAGCTTGTGTCACTGTTATAAAATAAAAGGTCGCAGATACTACTGTTTATCGAATTGACGTCTTCTCCGGAGGGCCAAACATCAGCCTAAAGTTGCGGCTCCAGCAGATAATCAAAGATTTTCTGCCTGGAGTACGACGGCCGTGATATCATGAGTTTGGAGGCGTTGTCGTCGGTAGTGCTGATCAAAGCCCTGGGAAGAGGACCAGTTTCCCAAAGTGACCACTTTATCAACCGGCACACCACGGGCTAGCGCCAGATCCGAAGCGATGGAACGAACGGTCGGGAGCGGCTTGAAGTTTGTGGCGAGGCTGACTATCTGGCGTAGCCAACTTGAGATCATTGTGGCTTCTAACGGAGAGGATGGGTCGCGCGAGTTGACCAATAGATTGTCTGGGGTTTTTGACTAGGCATCCGAATGATCACGCAAGGTCTTGAAAGCTGCAACCGGGCAGAGTGCTGGCTGTGATCTGTGCGGTCGCACGAGGATCGTCAAGACGATCCTTTGTCCGCCACGGCGCTCCTTGGTGGCAAAGAGAACGAGGTTGAGAGAACCATTCGCATCGATTGAACACTTCGTCGGGGCGATATGGTGCAAATCCGAGGTCTTAGGAAAATTGTCACGGCGAGCAAGAATGCTGTCTTCATGTTTAGCGCCCATGGTGAGCTGGAGGTGGAAGTTGTGGAGTTGGCGACGTATTGTAAGCTGGGTGTCAAGTCTACCGTCGTTTGGACAAGGATCGGGGAGGAGCTGAGCGTCGTTATTGCCGTAAAAGTCGTCGAATATCCTCAGAATCGTGAATGTGTCCAGGATGAACATGGAATTGCATCACTGCACATCGTAAAACCTGTAAGGTACTCACATCATATCCTGCGGCGTGGACTTCTGCTAAAAAGTTGATCAGGTCGGCTGGAGGATAGTTGTTGATGTCGACTGCGTGTGCGAGTGTCCACTTAATGAATTGGATTTGTGCGAGGTGATACGTTGATTGTTTTTCTGTGGACGCCAATGACGAAGCCATGAGTGATTCGACGACTGCGGAGGAGGATCCTAGAGATTCAGATCGACGCCGGATACTTGCCAAACGAATAGTTTCCAACGAGGGTTTGTCCATGGTCAGGGTACCTTCGGTGCTGTCTTGGAGGTGTGGGCGTTCGGCTCGAGGATTATTGCCGGAGCAGTTGCCATCTTCTGCAGCATCGGATACCAGATCGCGGTTTTCCAAAGAGGAACTGCAATCGTGGCACGAGGGACGCTGTTGTGTACTAGCTTTTGTAGACACCGTGGAATGAGGTTCCATGGTGGTTTCAGATACGGGTTCTTAAAAAACCGCCCACGAAGGAATCGATTGGGCATCGGTCGCTATTGCCACCGGATCCCATTTCCAAGACACATACCGTGGGAGACGGTGGCTCGTCCGATCTGCAAAGAGGTTGACGTCGAAGGGGCCCCATTGCTATTGAATCCGAGCGAAGGTCGTCGGGCGAATTTGCCACAAGTTCTTCCGGAATATCTGCCGAGACGCATGGCCTGCAAGAACGTTTTGATTGCCTGATAAATGGCGCGCAACGATCTGAGGACGCGGTCCAGGCATTGTTCCCAGATCGTGGTCGCCAGCCGCCTCAGTTGAGAGGAACGAGTTCCGCCTTGTCGATTGATTTATGCCTTGGCTGTCCTGTTGTCCGTCTGTATGAGAATCGTCGTGTGTCGTATGTGAGGAAAAGCTCGAAGTGTTAGTTCTAAGGCCTTGAGCTCTCGCCAATTGATGGGCTGCGCAACTTTCCCGCCGTAGATGCTGCGCCATGCTTTATCGCTTGCGTCGACATGGATAACGTGTCCGGGGTTGGCTCGGCATAAGGGATCGGCCTTTCTACCTCTCCAGGTTCGTGAGCCACCAATGAAGTTCTTCTTGGCACTGGGGGAGAGGAATTGACTTGTCCCAATCGCATGAGTGCTTTGCTGAGCGGTTCTTCCAGGACATGAGATGGTTGAGCGTATAGGTTCACTGGAAAGATGGCCACCGTCGCTGCACAGAGTCTCATGGTAAGACTGTGGAGTAACCGAGGTGTCGTGGTGGATTATACCAGGAGTCCCCTAATCGAGCGCCGTAGGTTCCGTATCTTGCCACCAGGTAGTCGTATCGTCATACTCTGGGCGTCCAGCTTGAGGCCTAGGTGTTCTAGCTCTTGAGTGGGCTGCAGGTGGGACTTCTTGAGGTTGACTAACCATCCCAACGACTGCAATTTTTCCACCAGCCAGACAACCGTAGTCACCCATTTCAGAATATCGAAGCTGCAAGGAAAGAGCTAAATATTTATAAATTATCCGAGATTCAGCAGCGCGACAAGTTCAAGAATCATTAGAAGAATATAGCGAAACTGGTACGATAAAAAAGTACATATACTCATTTTGGATATCTCTATTGAAAATGGACGTTTACACAGCTGCAAAACGGAATTACTAGGAACACTCCAACAAAACACTCCAGTCTCATAAAAAATGAGTCGCTTGTTATCTTTTATTTCAAAGAAGGATGAATTGTAGTACGTAGTGCTTAATTGTGTTAAGTGAAGTGTCCTGTACGGTACTGGAGCATCCAATAGAGGGCCGCGTTAAGAATCCCCTTACGGGAAGAAGAAGCAAACACAGCGGTATCGCAAAGATCGCGGGAAGTCAGACAAAATTTCTTACCTGATAGTTTTAGCATATGCCCCTCCGGTACGAGAACGCTTTGCAGGTCCCTTAGAACACCTTATATGGGATGGCAAGCACAACAAAGCGAGCTACCTAGATCACCCTGGTGCCATCACACAAAGTCGCCTGTTAGGAAAAGTCATTAGCAAATGAACCCTGATCAAACGGCATTTAGAATTCCCAGAGGATCTACGGCGCCTTTTTTGTAAACACCCACAACATCGTGTTGTGGATATATCATAACCGTCAACCGATACAGATTCAAAAGCTCAATATCAAAACATCAGTGCAGCAGGATCACTTACGATAGATAGCAAACATGATCAGCGAGAAAACGAGGTAGCGAATACCAAATACGACTTGAGTAGCCATCACCATAGATGTCCCACTGTTGGAAGGCATTAGCTTGGTTTATTTTGTAGTGAAGCTGCTTACCCTTGGTTCTCGATAAAGACAAACAAAGATGATGAACGGTTCAAGGGTCTATTGCACAGTAAGCATTGACATACAAAGAATAGTAATGACAAACCGTTTGGCTAAAAAAAAAAAAAGAGAGGGAGCTGGTATCGTCACAAGGAAGCCATCCCGCCGCCACAACTACGTAAGTTGATGATACGGCTTACGCGGAAAGGGGATCCTGAAGGACAGGTTAGTTTATGACATGATTGCCAATAAAGAAAAAGTGCCACCAAGATGAATGCATTAGAAAGAGTGAAGAAAAGGGATAAGAGCTCGTTGTAAATGGCAATCGGATAGAATATTCGTGTTTGACAACGAGAACAGGTCATGCCTAAAACAAAGAAATCTTCTCGCATAAATCATAATGAACACATTATGTGGTCAATAGAGGTCTCAGACGTGAAGGGCATCTGATACAAACCAGATCAAATCTGGGAACATCCATGCTATAATAGCGACTTCATTATATTATTCGGTAGAGAAAGAGTAGAGATGCATAAATCATCTCATGTAATCCGAAATCACTATCCATGAACAAAGGTGTTCCAGTCGCCTAATATTCAAGCTGCCGTCAATGAGCGAGATACGAATGCTAGATGATATATATCACATTACAGCAACGACATGATGAAGGCAACGTAAATAATTACTACTTGCAAGCCGTTGAAATCAGCTACATGAAGACGTTATACTTTTACCCCGCGATTTTTAAGATACTGGGAGTCCTCGGGAAGAAGAAACAAGAAAGCCGTTTCCCCAAGAGCCTTTGAAGAAAACAACCCACATCCTGGTTCAGCCGCCTCTATCAGGTAACACTTTATCTGACAAACTGAGCTTGGCTAATAGGCAAAGACTAACGCAACTAATTTTTTTTGCCTTCAGATATAACTGCACCCCCTTGCCCCCCCTTTCCCCGAAAGCCCGGGAGCCGGCAAACATCATTGCTGCCGGCAGTTGACGCAATAAAACATTACCAAAGCGTAACTGGTACATTTATTGGCATTTAATAGGTGACAGCTCGCGAGAATTGATTGCGAAGATCGAAGGCAACATTTTTGCAGATACCTCGGAATACTACCTGAATCTGGTCGAATTTGTGAAGCACGAAGCACATGTCCCCACTGGGGAAAGTGTACTGGGAAGTTTGCCTTACATGCGTCCGCGCAATGAAGAGAAACGCGAGAAACCAAAACTCTTATTTCTGAACTTACCGGAATCTTCTAACAGAGACGTCCCTCCTAGTACTGCGGACAAGCTTCTCGAGATGATTGATAAAGGAAATACGCCCCTGCGGTCATTGTTCGGCGTTGCTGGGTGTGGAAAGACGAGGATAGCGCTTGAGGCACTTTGCAAGCGTTGGGGCTTCTATTTCAATGCAGGCAGAAATGACTGGGGTCCATACGACGTATATACATTATATCTTCTTGCATAACGCATGAGATGTACCAGTCGCACGACAAAAATAGTAACAAACATGTCCATGTGCTGGTATTGGCTCTTGTTCTCTCACGTATCATGATCCTGGAGCGTTATCTAGAGGTCTCAAGACGCAATTCCTCCAAATTTACTTGCAAGCAGTGGATGTTGCTGCAATTTAGTCCCCTTTCGATGGTAGTTGGCGATATATATGTACAGTTCTCTTCGTATCGATTGCTGACGGGGTGGTAAATCACAAAATCGGTGCTCAAGACATGGAGATGCTAGTTCGAGAGCGGTTTTCCGAGCTCCGCCGGCAGCTTTCGAATTTCATCGGGAAGCCTCTCGGTAGGTTCCTATTGGTCATTGACGAGGCACAAAATCTGGGCAGGATGAGGTATGGGAAATTTCTTTCGACAGCAAAGAAAAAAAAATCGACCACTCCTTTCCCTTTTCGTCCACGGGATGTACGATATTGCTGCTCTCCCCACCCAGATATGTGTGATACCTTGTGGCACCGGTCTTAGTATCCTCGATTTAGAATGGCTGGATGGCGCTGCTCCGATCGCCAAGGATTATGAGGAGGGACTGGAGCCGTTTACCGACTTTCGAGGCTGGGTTTCTATCGAGTATGTACAGAAATACAGGAGCGATCTGCGTCGGTTGCTGGTGGGCGAGCAATCAAAGGTTTCGTTTGACTCGCTAGTTCCCGTGGAATCAGTACCAGTACTCTTTGCCTACCTTCGCGGTAGATTTCGACCAATTGTTTCTGCTATTGAGCGCATGATAGCATCCAAGGCTCACGACTGGAAATCGGAGATCAAGCAATACGAGGAAAAGCTGACATCAGCTTCCAAACATTGGGGTGGTGGAGACATTACGTATGATATATCATGAATGGTAGAAAAGGCCAACGAGAAAAAACGATACGCAAAATACAGAAATATCAGGGCTACTCTTCAGCTATTTGTGTTGGAGTACTATTTGTATGGGAAATCCGTGATTATCAATCGGGAAGAGGCGCCACTTGTTGAAGCTTCTGTTGGGCGAATACAGCATGACAAGGGGAAGACAATGACAGTCCTGGACGAACCGTTTGTATTATTGGCCGCTGTGAATTATTTCCAGCGTGATGATCCAGGATTTTACAGTGCGATTTGTAAGTTGATGAGTAGGGCGACAAAGAATTCTGCGCAGGGGCACATGTGGGAGATGGCGTGCTATCTAGCTTGGTCTGTGTTTTCCATGATAGAATTCTGTCAGAGACAGCTCTAATTACGGACTCAACGATTTGCGATAGCCTCCTGAATCACAGAGCCAGAATTGCTGGAAAAAGATGATTCGCGAACTCTTGGGGTCCACAGTGACATCATGTCACTGCAGCAGTTTCTAGCAGCCCACGTCTACAATGGCTCGCTCCATGATCACAGACTTGTTCCTCCATTTTACCATCCTCCCGAAAATCCATCAGGACTCGATATCGTCTTTGTTCTTCGCTTTGAAAATGGAGGATATTGCCCGGTGTTCATTCAGTTAAAGCTGCGAGCTTACATGGGTACAACGGATACCGAGGACGCCTTCAGTACGGTCTCAGCTAAGGCGGTTGGAAGTCATCTCCGTAGTACCAAGCTCGAGGATTTCTGTACTGTGGAGCCTAAAAGATATATCGCAGTTGTTGTTGCTTTTCCTACAGAGTTGAAAGGTTCACAATGGAAGGAACAATCTCTCAGGCGTAGTAAACGTATTCAAGGAGCGCACGGTGAGGAAAAACTGAAGCGGACCTCGCTTCGAATCGATAGCACCAACATACGTCGTATATTTCCAGCAGATCACATGGCTGCTCTAGATCTACTCAAGGGCATTGAGCAAACAATTAGGCCACAATGATATACAGTATTCCGACTACACCAAATCAAATAGAGTAATTTTTGATATGGAAGTCGAAATGGACCGTGATCCCGAGGGTAAAACGAACCGTGAAATGCAAAACAGCTGCGACTGTGATATGCCAGACGCCGCCGACTCGACAGCTTCGCAGCATCAGGCAGTTCTTGCCTGATAAAAAGCTTGGCATAAGGATTCAGTATTAATGCATTATATTCTATCCTCTATATCACCTAGGCTCCTTCCCCTTGTCTGCACTCATAAGAGTGATCTACTTCTGACTCATAATTGCAACTGTCTTATCTGCTGCGTTGATGTTGTATAAGAACTCGATCTTTTTTTCCACTATGTACAGACGATGAAAAATTGGAACGTTTTCAAACTATTATCTACGGATAGCATGCCGAAGTAGTGAGGGTTGTCTTAGCAAAAAAAAAATAACGCGAAAAAACAAAAAAAGAAAAGAAATATTGAATCACTTCAAGGTCGTACATGATTAATGGTACATTGTCAGATTGAAATACGGCGAGCTGTTTAACTGACTCACGGACAGCACTTGTAGCCCCACGAATTTTCTGTTAGTGAGCGTAATTCGTGCAATACAGGTTGAGGTACTCTTATATGTCATAAACCGACCAGATAGCGGTATCTTGCTGGTGAGCTGTCCAGGACAGCCCTGCCAGGGCGAGACATCAGTTGGCATTCATATGGAATATTACGAACATGTAAACAGCGGTCTCTCGCTCCGTACAACGATATCCGATATAGCGACAGTCTCGGTAGGCTGTAAAATATTGAAAGTTTTCTTAAACGATAACTGGTAACCTTTTGGCCCCGGTAACATGTCTGGGGTTTACTCGATTTACTGCTTATTGAATGGCAATATACGCTATTCTAAATAAATTCTGCGTCCATGAAGAAATCAAATTTGCGCTGAGAGAAAATAAAATATGCGTGGCTAGTATATCGTTTATGAGAAGAAGTAAAAAATTTACTTACGTGAAGCTTGATTCCCCATGGGCGCAAAATTTATCAGAATAGCATAAAAAACCATTCCCGGTAAGCACACAGTCGATAATACTTTCTTATCTCACTTACCATTGGTGTAATCCGGACGCGGGGGTAAGGGACCGTGGCGCATCCTCTCCCGGGTGGCACACGGTATGATTACAGTATTTTTGAAAAAACAGCTAAGAAGCTGGTAAACAATGAAGCCGCCAGGAGCTACAAATGAAAAAGAAAGAAAGTTGTCAGTATGGAATTGCTCAATCAATACAAAGATAAGCACTTACAGACACCGTATCCCCATCCAGGGCATACCCACTCCGTGAGGAAGGGCTGGTGTTCTCCTCGGGCGAAAAAAGAAAGAAGAAGAAAAGCCTGTGCAGAAGGAAGTTAGTTATGGCGATGATTGAAAGAACAGCGGTGCTTACAAACGAGGGGAAAAAATGGGGGAGCAGCAAAGAGGGAAAGCGGAGCAGAAGACAGACATGAGAAGCCTATGCAGGATGAAGTTAATAGGTGATGGCTATTGAAAGAGATGCTGTACTTACAAAATGAAGAAGAAGAAGAAGAAGAAAAAGGGGAGTAGGAGGGCTACGGGAACGAAAGCACACCTCAACCAACTCGGACTATCAATGACACGGTTAATTCATATGGATGGATTACTGCAGCAGTACATACCGAAGAAATAACGCAAAAATAAGATAAGCAAAAGGTAAAGAAGAGAAAAGAGCAACATTTTCTGGACTGCTTATAAAGGAACCATCTGGGACATGTTCCCAACCTCATTGAATCACTCACACGCTACCTACCCAAGACAGTTCCATTCAAATATAGAGTCGTGGTGTATCCTTTGATGTCACGCACAATTAAAGGGCCATCATAGTTGAATGAACATGCTACGAAGTACGCGCAAGTATGTTATTTATTTATTTTTTTTGAACGTAAGGTTTCCAATCAGCCGCTCATTTCCATTAGGATTCTGCTTTAGCGCAACTTGACTCTTCAGAGACGCAAGATTTATATAGAGTAGTAGCGAAAAAGATGGTTCAATAAACAGTATTTTGGGATCATGACGCAAAATCTCTCCTTTGGCTAACTGAATGTATCCCCAAGGAAGGAAAAAAAGAAAAGAATAGTATGAAAAACAAGGCAAGACAATCAAGCTTCCTCGCTCGCTGTATTATCTTTTGTGTTTGGTGGTAACTGACCCGACTTCAACAACCTTTCTAACCTTGATATCTCGTCGAGCGATGTCGCTTGTTTAATTGCCTCCTACATAGATCAGAAGATATAAGACTTCTGCAACTTGCATGGAGTGCATATGATCTTTACCTTTATCTTTGATTGCTCTGCTGGAGTTAATCCACTTCCTGCCTTTTGTTGTGCAGTTTCACCAGGTTCAAATGTCTTTGTCTTGTTTCGTGTAATGGATTTTGCGAGCTCATTCTCCACACCATCCTCCATAAACAACTGAGCTGCCTCTTGTCGTTCCTAAAATTTACTTTGTTAATCAACGCTATCCCCCATTCTGAATAGCGTTTTCTCTCTCCTACCTTGTCCTTTACCCTGCTGAAATCCAAAACACGGACACCTGGTACCTTGTGAATAACATACAACCGGTAATGTGCTTTCTTCGTAACGGGATTATCAAGCAAGCTCAAATGCGTCAACTTTTTGCATAACGATAGCGGTTCAATATCGCCAAGTTCCTCAATCGTGTTATTTGTCATAATAAGCGTAGTAAGGTTAGGCAACTGCTCATGGAACGGTTCGATTTTGCTGATGCGATTATTGCTCAACAACAGATGTTGTAAACGGTTCATTCGTGGAAAATTTCCAAGAACGCGCAAATCATTGTTGGTAAAATCAATCGTGTCATTCAAGTCTTTTGTTGCACCCAAGTTTTCGATGGCTGGTATCTTCAAATCTGCTCATCGTTGGTAAGCTTCCCTTCGCGTCCGTCATTTTTTCGCTTGTGTTTTTACCTCGCAGAACCAATTCTCGATCCTTGAGTGCATTGATATGAGTAAACGATTCCGCAATGAGATCTGTTGTGAGTTTCATGTCGCAGAGAAACCTTCCAAGACGTGCGTCGACCAGCTCTAAGGTTACGCAGTGTGGCTTGCGCTTTCCTTAAAACACCGCATATGAAACTTTGCGCCGGCTGGTATCCTACGGTTGACGAAACGGAGACATCCGATGTGGTGCTGGCTTCCAAAGCCACGCTTTATTTTCTAAGTTCTCATCTCTATCTGCTCATAACTTTCAAGCGAGCAACAATTTTTTCTGATAATGAATACATATAGACAAAAAAAAGCTCTTTTTTTTTTCAGGGACGGGACGCGAAGCCTAGGTATTTGTAATACCGCGGGGTGGGCCGTACCACATCGCTCGTCTCCGTTTCGTCAACCGTAGGATTGCATTTCGTTCTTATTCCAATCCCGGTTGACTGCACTTCGACTCCCGATGTGGTACTGTTCTCCGTAGAAGAAGAAAAACTTGTCGCCGTCATCTTTGAACCGTTGCTTGTTTGATGTGTCGGTTTATAGTAGTGCTTTTCAAACGTGTTCGAATTTAAACTCCAATTGGCATGTAGTTTTACTTGATCCTTGTCATGGCCTGAGTCTACTGCGAATGTACTTGAAGCTGAACGTATAGAATGTGGAGAGAAAATATCGGCGTCGATGCCTGCTTCTTTCATCATACTCCGGACAAATCCTGCCACCGTTACTGGACTGATAGACCGAGTTTTCTGCGCGTCTGACACGTATGCCAAGAACAAAGCATGGTCTTCTGGAAGTGTTGATCGTAGATGTGCTGTTTTCCTTATGAATATCAGTAATACTTCTATCAGGCATAGAGTGCGGTTGGCGATGCGGCCGAACCTGGAGTGCTTGACCTGTGACTCCTTTGGGTCCCGTATAAACAGTGTTGCTCCCGCCGTTTCCCCGTTGCATCTTTCGTAAAGTGAACGTTTCGAAATTGAAGTGTGCCAATATCTTCTCTAGGTCGCCACATAGTTGCTAAGCATAGTAATATGATGGTCTTTTGCTGGAGTTTGTCTAAAGACAGGGACTCATTGTTGGGATATGTGGTGGTGAGGAAAGTGGTCATGATTTTTACGTCCCATGTTTCGACTTGCTTTAACTTCGGTATACGTATTTCGGATCGTTGCTTCGATGCGAAGAATTCCTGTATGAGACGATTGCTAGGTATTGGCGGCTTTGTAGGGTGAATAATTCGGAAGATCGAGGCAATTGCTGATCTTAAAAGTTTGAAATACTGTAATGAGTAATTAGAACGGATATAAGACGGAAGACGAAGATTTCGATATAAGGACGGGTTGTATGATAATGCACCAATCCATTCTGCAAAATATCTGTCAATATCTGAGACTGAATGGATTCGCATATTGAGGCGAAGATTGAGTTTGTGAAGTTGCGACCAAATATATGAACTAATCAATGAGGCTTCAACTGTTTCATATCTGTTGCCACGGACGACAGGCGATATCTGGGCAAAATCACCTCCAAGTATTACTGCCTTGCCACTGAAGAGCTCATCGCATCGACAGATGTCGCGCATTGTCCTGTCAGGCGGATGTCCAGAAGTTTTGTAGGTA
The DNA here is from genome assembly GCA_000697055.1 of Saksenaea vasiformis B4078. Taxonomy (NCBI): domain Eukaryota; kingdom Fungi; phylum Mucoromycota; class Mucoromycetes; order Mucorales; family Saksenaeaceae; genus Saksenaea; species Saksenaea vasiformis. Next base: position 81,690 of record JNDT01002388.1, on the reverse strand, counting down.
TGAGATTGTTTTCCGAATCAAAAGATGACGAATAAATATGCAACGCTTGAGCGGCCGCCGATGTTCTAAGAAATATGATTGATTGAAATGATCGCCGCTGTACGATAGCATAAACGCTTCTAAAGAGGACGCACTCGTTTTATTTAGAAGGGGTCGTTTGAAAGAAATGACGTGTGATGTGCGAACATGCAGCATTTACTAAACTTTCGGACGTTCCGATGAGACACAACCATCCTCCTCAAACGCCTCAAAACGAAAGCGATGCTGCATAGGAACCTCGTCCCATATGATCAGAACTGCATGGCGAATGAATTCTGCTAATTGAGAATTTGCTCTGATGCCAGCCATCGAGCTTTTCTGGATGTTAAGCGGGATTTTGAAGCAGGAGTGAGAGGTTCTTCCTCCTGGAAGTAGAAGGGCAGCAATGCCAGATGATGCCACGCAAATCACTATCTGGCTGCTTTTACGGAACTAGCTGCAAAGAGTAGTATACAGAAAAGTTTTTCCTGTTCCTGCTGGATCTTGCAGGAAAAAATATGGTGCTGTAGCCGAACACTCTATCCGCGAGACAATTGCGTCAAAGGCCGATTTCTGATCTGAATTGAGCAGGCTGTGCATATTCTCAAAGACACTGGATTCCTGTCGGATATCGTATTGTTGCAGTTCACCGTCTATCATCTGGTTCCCTGATGACTGAACCGCCCAATTGTAGCAAGGCGTTGGTAGCCCATACTGATTCACGTCGTATCCCATGTCTTCTATGTCTCTTCTGATTAGATAAAGGGCATGGTCACTTGCGGTATTCTCGAGCTCTTCAAATGATGGTGCATCTGGGTTGCTCCGATTGGAATTTTCGTAGTGCCATCGTAGGCGATCTTCCTGGAGATCATCGCAAAAGTGAGATTTGAATCTATCCCATATGTGTGCAGCATTTGCTATGTCTCCATGAAGTAGTGCTACTATGAAGAGCCGTCGCAAGCTATGACCAGTACAGAAATGCACTGCTTCATTAAAGCAAGATATCCATTCTTGGCTGTCTTGCAGAAGACCTCGAGCAATGCATGCTTGCTTGAAAGTTGGGTGGACAGTGCGCCTTCCCTGGTCATCTGCAGTTGTCCGCAGGTCTTCAAAAGAAGAAGGCCCAGGTATGACTGTGAGTAACATTCGTAGGTAGTATCTTTCCCCGGCAAAAGGACTACAGTGATACATCCTACCGATTTGATACCCCTGTCTTCGCTGAAGCCACAATCGTCGTCGATGATCCCAGCGGAAATGGGCCGGGAAGTCATGATAAAGGTACTTTGTAGCATCTGGATTTTGCTGATAATAGTCAAAGTATGCCATTAGTGTGGTACGACTATTCTCCATACGTTGCGCGATCTCTTCTCGGTCGCCATCCTGGGGAAAAAACACGGGTTGTTCGCCGGGGAGATGCACACTGAGAAGTAACACTGGTGGAAACTCTTCATGGAGAGGGAATTCGAAAAGGTTCCATACAGCTTCCGTGGGGCCAATGTACCTCCCAAGCAGATACCGTTTGATCTCATCATGTTCATTCCTAATTTCCAAGCTAGTTCGATCGGGGCCCTTATAAACGCACTTGTTGACGTATTTGATGCTTTTGATCGTTGCACAAACCTCCACGTTGATGTGTGCCTTGTACTTCTTGAGCAAGTAAGGGTTATACGGTACAACCCATGTATTGTCGACGTAAAAGACTTCACCAGAATGAGTAGGGTGGCGGATGGCGTGTCTGACACCATTATCACGTCGACGATATAATGGATAGCCATCTGTTCCTAGCCGCGTCTCAGGTTGGAAGCTCTTAGGATACTTCTTTGAGCAGACAGATCCTTCAGGCCTGGCACGATTATCTTTCATACATGGAGATCTTGGATTCACAGTTGGTCCACATGGTCCATGGATCATGCAGGTTGTCACTATGTCATACAGTTCACGGTCAACTTCTGCATCGGGAAGCTCAGCACTGTTAATCTCGTCAATATCCTCAATGGAATTGAAGTTGTTATCAAGAAAGAGAAGGATATGAACGTGTGGGAGGCCCCATTTCTGAAACTCAATGGTCCACACTATACCTTTGAACCTTCCGAAAATATTCTTGGACTTGAGATCGTGGAGCAGTTCCCGCAGTTTTAAATTGAACACTCTGGCGATCAGATCAGGCCTGTCAGCAGCGCACTGTCCGGGAAGAAGCTCCGTAGTGATTTCAGGCCATCTTGGATTCGCGGTGAACGTGATAAATAGGGAAGGCTTCCCCAGGTGGCGAACAATCGCCATGGAATTCTGAAATAACTGTGCCATGAATCTGGGGCCACCGTGATAGCTGCTTGGCAGCACAAACCGCCTGCCAACAGCAGAGGTATCTATGTCGTCCTGCACCAGTACGTCAGCTAAACCATTGTAGAGGTCGACGCGGATCTTCTTTTGATTTCTACGGAACCAATCAAGTTTTGTCTGGTCGCATATCGCCCATGCATCTACTAAAAACTGCTGGAACAGCCGTTGCGCATAGAACAGCGTTGAGAATTCTTCTCGACGCAAGTGCAGCCGAAAGCGGTAAAATGCTCGTTGCGGCAGACGCATCCGCTGACGCTGGGTACCACCGGCGGTATTAATGGCGTTAAGTGTAAGACCCCATGTCCAACCAAAGTCTCCGTGTGGGAAAAGCAGTACGTAATGTAACGGCATGTATGCACCATGAGCCTGGTCGATCCGATTCAAGACAGTTTGTCCATCAGTGCTCCGATATCTAACGATGATATCCCTGCAAGACGCGATATCTGAATATCTCCCTTCGAAACTTGCAACTTGGTCCGGCACTATAGCAGCAACTTCATCAATGGTAGGCAGGTTTTCCGTACGCCCGTCTGGACCTTGGATTAGCCGCATGTTCATCGATGGGCTGATGACGATATGAGTAGTGTCCCCTGTCGGATATCGATTGTAATACTGCTCCAAGACTTCAAAGGCTGTCTTGTAGACGCGAATGAAAGGATTATTGATTTCGTACAACAACTCCGTTAAACGTCGAATGATCTCAGCATCTAGCTCTGCGTAATGTGTGGAACGGGCAATGCTCGCATATGAGGGGTCATATATGTAGAATTGAGCGAACGAAGGAGGTGAACCTTCCTCAGGAAGAAGCTGGCCCTGAAGATGATACACCTCTCCATGGACTTGGAAAACAACCGGGCCACAGCCATCATTCAAGGAAGTTTCGATTTGACATCCAAGAGACGTAAATGCGAACGCCGCATTAAACCTCCGTATATGCTTCAGAAAATGAGATGAAAGAGAATGTCTTCCATTGTAGAGACTTTTAAGGTACTCTGGAGGATCTCGGAGCAAATGAAGGCTCACGGCGTTCCTCTTGCAGCAGCTTTCAAATCGCGGTTCTCTGTCCGAAGATCTGGAATCACGTTCAGCGAGCCAGTGGAGAGCATGACAGTCGGGACATTCAACATTCATGCGCCCAAGTTCAAAGGCCTTCAAATCTCCTAGCCGAGATTTGTATGCCAAGGGAAGTCGACGACGCCGCGTCTCGGAGTTTACATATTGTTCAATGTCCCTAAGATCGCTATCAGAAGCAATATGAGGATTGCTACTCAAATGTGAAGAAGATGTCACAGTAGTCGCAGTAGTTGCAGTAGTACTGTCGACATAGCTTGTGGCATTGGAGTTCTCTGGCCCGCAACGACGACGACGACGTTGAGGTTGAGGACGTGAAGATTCTATGTGTGGATCAACTTCTTCTATCTGACGTTTGCGATAATGCCAAGCGCGGCTGCGCAATCTGCACGGATAGCATGTCTTTCTATTGTCACCATCTGATGGCGACAATAGTCATTAGCATTTGATTATGTAGAGACTACTATTGGTTGCCACTATGGGAAATTACCTCGTTCTACTATCAAAAGCTGTTTACATTTAGAACATTTGCTATTTGATGCCATTGTACTGATAAGAGAATGTATATAAAAGCAGAAGAACTACAGCAGGATAAAGGAAAGCAGTGGAAGGTAAAGGTAAAAAAAAAAAAGAAAGAAAGAAAAAAATAAGGAAACACCGTTGAAGAGTTCGAAAAAAGAATTCTCTGTAACGACTGGAGAAGTGATTGTGAGCAAGAAAGATGAGGAGGATGCTATAGGAATGATTAAGGAGGAAAGTAACTCGACATAAGCAGCACTGCGAGAAGATACACTGCAAGAAAATAGTATCGGCGTTTGCACTTCATTTCAGCAAGAGCATTCTGATACATGCAAGAAATGATAGTTTAACATTCGATTGTAGTTAATTATCACTTAAAGCTGTTTACATTTACTATCTTGCTTTTGGAATTCTTTCAGCACGAAGATTAAATGTAAAGTGAAAGAACTAAAGCAAAATGAAGAACAATAGAAATTTATGGAAAAGAAAGGAACCGCTGTTGACGAATCAGAAGAGAAGAAAAGCTCGGTAAAACGTTTTTGCGCGCAAAGTTTTTCGAAAATACAGTATACATATAGAGTAGATCCGTATCATCTTACAAGCTGGCTGTTGCAACTCATATTCTGTGGGAATATCGTGTAATGAAGCAAAACAATAAGCATAATAAGATAGAAAACGTCTAGTAACATTAAAGAAAAACAATGGAGGCGGGAGAATACGACACAATATAAAACAAGGAAGGGGTAAAATGATCTATTTCCACAAAAACATAGCAAGGCCTGCTACTATACCACCAACCAGTGCGCTTTCCACGGAGTACATAATTAATGACCTCTTGGATATGGTAAGCGTGGATGGATCCTGTGGTTCGCGGGTTATCGTGACTTCTGGAAGGCTTGTTTCTAGCACGGGCGTCTCAGGTACCGGCTCCGGGACTGTCTCGGGAACCGTCTCGGTTCTTATGACTTCTTCCGCGGTAGCAGCAGCAGGGATGGGTCGAGCGGCCAGATCGAGTAAGGTGGATACAATGGCTTGCTGCTGTTCCTCTGCTTTTGTTACGTATCGCTCTTCTAACTGGTTCAACATCTCCGTGAACTTTTCTTCCTCCTCATTCACTTTGGTCACCAGGAGCTCTTCAAACCGATCAGTCAAGCGTCTTCGTTTGCGCGGTTCAAATATCGTCTGGACTGCGACAAATAGCAGTAAGTTGAGACCCATAAGAGCCCAGGTACCGTACGTGCTGACACTCCGGATCTTGTCGCTCCATAACTGCTCTTCATGATAGCGCTCCATGATAGAGCGGGCCAGTTCCATGTATTCACGATCCATCTTCTTTTCACAGTGTTGGTAATGTTCTTTAGCAATAGCCTCAGCTCTCGAATGCTCATGTTCTAACCGATAAAGCTCGGTAAAGCGAGTGACATCTTCTCCCGTCCAAAGATGTTTCCGTTGAAGTAGCTCATTAATTTCGCGTTGGGTGCTGGATCTCGTCTCGATCGCGTGCTCATAACTTTTTTTGGCTTCCTGGACCATACCACGCGTATCATCAAATAGCTTAGCTAGTCGATAAAATTAGACAATGCTGAACCTTTCTCATTTTCTACCTTGCTGGTTCACTTTTTGCTTAACTGCTTCAATTTGATGGTAACCCGTCAATTCATTCAATACTCGGCTCGCCCGTCGCAAGGCCTCTTTTGGATCATTGACGTCTTGCGTAAGTTTTTTTATGGTGTCACTTGCCGTTTGTACCTTTAGCAAGACAGGTGAAAGTCGAGGTCGAATTTCCGCTTGAAGCTGTTCCAGGTACGCCTTGGATTTTGCCAATGCATCGTCCCTTCTGTTATTGTCATTGTTCGAAGCGCTTGCGTAATGTCGTGCAGATGTAACTGGTCTAATTTGATTGAGTAACAGACGGTGACAGGACCGCAATGGCCTTATTTGCATAGCCATGTTTCTTTGCTCGGGTGTAATAGAAAGGCAAGGGAATTGCCTTCGGACACACTGGACAAAAGTCACAGGTTTCCACCATCAGCCTGCCTTATCCACGCGTAATTTACGGGAACCCTGTGGTGCACTGCAAAAGTGTCAGTGTGTATACTAAGCATATGAGAGACCTACCCTTTAACCGGTGACGCACGGTTTTTAAATGTATTCAGTATAGACTTGCCTGAGGTTTACACTTTTCGGATACATGAATGACTGACAGAGAAACAACATGTTGACAACAAACCTGTAAACACAATTTAAAAAATGGTCAAATATATATGCGAATTACCTTTGTATCGCGCCGTATTGTCTACGGTGATACGCGCGGGTGGACTACAAGAAGGCAGGCATCCATGTCGTACACGACACTTTATCAGAATGAGGCCAAATATCAGTCAGCGAGGATTTGCCGATAGGTGATAGCTTTTCTGAAGCCTATAAGCGATCTTGTAGTCCAGATGGTTATCTAAAGAACATAATGAAATATATGGCTGTGGAATAAAAAATGAGAAAAATGCTTATCTGAAAAGTCTACTTTCATCATCATTTCAAACGATTTGCATCTGTAAAGAAGAGAGAAGTGAAAAGTATGTTTGAGCTTCAATTTGACTCACCTTTTCATGGCTTGATCTTCAGTCTGTTTTCCCTGGATATAGTCTATGAATATGAATGATGTAAATAAAGAGTTATTATATGTGACAAACACTTCTCTTGATGAAATGGAGGTCATCATGGACAGGATACGGAAAACAGTAGTTTCATCCTTCATCATGCTTATGCGCCCATTGGCTGCAAATTATGCATTGACTTATATTGCATACTTACGAGAATTAATCCTTACCTTTTGAAAGCGACAGGAAACCGAAAAGAAAGAAGGAAAGAAGCGCAGACATGCTCGGATTTTTTGTTATCCCAAAAAAAAAGGAAGGTTTCACACCGTAAGCGTTGAAAGGGATAAAGCAGTTGAACACATTTTGCGCAGAGCAAGTATCGAATTTCTGGACGTCGGATCAAGGTCGTCTTACGCTGTTCCATGGATCACTTGGGATATGCGTTGAGGTTGTTCATTAGGATAAGTTATCGCGGTACTCCAACTGGAACCTGTAAGATAAGGAAATTGCATGAACCACTTCTTTGCTTTTTTTGGGACTGGGATTGACCACGTGTATAGGATCATCCACGTCAACAACTTAGACGTATCGTCATTGAACAAAGAACTTGACTGATCTTCAATGCCGATTACCGCTCCATTAATTTTTACCACGCCACTTCGTGATGCAAGAAATGAAATATGTTCATTAATCCCTTGGGATAGTAACATTTGTTGGTACGGAGTCGATTGAAACGCGCGATTTATTGCAGCAAACTTCAAATCTTTAATTCATCCCCTATAAGGAACGCTCTTAGAGACACCTATAATGGCAAATGAAGGAAACGAGATGTGCTAGCTAAATTAGGAAAGGGAGGAGACGAACGGCAAAGGTCCTTTGAACGATGACGGTGTACACCATTAGTGTATCATCGAGGATGAACCATAAATCGAGTGTGCCAGAGGGCAGGAGGGGTGTTGCTGATGGTTTGCTATGATGGGACGAAGGGAGTGAGATTCCCGAGGTGTCTCTTCATTATATTGGTTGCTTATAACATAACACTCATGGATTTTAACTCTCATGGATTTTAACTCTCATGGATTTTAACGCTGAACTCTGCTGTCTAAGATGGGTTAAACAACCTATCCGAAAGATGAATCAAAATCTGCAATTCCTAAAATTTGAGCATGATTGGGGAGGGGGGATTTTTGTATGGGACACACTGACAATAGTCCTTCTTGGTGTGTCCGAAGGAAAATCAATAGGAAGCTTCTTGTTGTGGCCGTTCTGTCCCACGCTTCCCTTTTCGGCGTTTGAAAACGAAGCGATTCCCATCATCTGTTGCGATTTCCACACAAAACAGCTATTTCAAAGGCAGCTATACCTTTCCATAATGGAACACCATGGAAAAGTGTGTTATTATTTGAATCTCTAATTTCCTTCCATGGAACCCTTCTTATACATAGATAAAATGGCTTGTAAAGTATCCATAACTCATCTTAATGAATATTTCAGTATTGCTTGTCAGCCACTCTACTCCACAACAGCAGTAAGGCAGAACAGCACACGTATAGGAACTATTACTTATTACGGACAATTATATTATCGTTTTGGTTCTAGTGCCAAATTCCACAAATGGCGCCATGCCTGAACGTGGTATCTGTTATCACCTGTCGATGTAGGATAAAAAGGATAAAAGGCACATAGAAGACCTGCAATGGCTTCGTTGGTTGTGCTTAACTTGTATCCTCCAACTCCTGCAAATAGTAATCCCATAGCCATGTGAGTAGCCATATGATTGCCATAGTTGTCTGAGCCATCCACTCGGCGATGAAGGTGCTTGAGTCGTTCCAAGAGCTCAAGATTACCAGTACCAGCCATGACCATGGCTGCAGCAGTTGCAATAACATCAACACCTGTGCGAAGAGCACTCTTTGTGATATGTGCTTGAAAACTCACGGCTACAACCACTGTTAATATATCCATTCCTCTTCACGATCCATAAAACTTACGTGCTACATTTGCGAGCTTAACAAATACATCTAGCTGAGATAATAAATAATTAAATGCCTGTGAGTCCTTCGAGCCTGCATAGCGAATGCCGATACAGAGACATGCTCCTGTAACAATGTTGTATTCTGCTTGTTTTGATGTCTCATCGTTCCATAGCCTGGAGCTGCTCTCGTCTCCCTGCAGTTGGTGACGCATGAATCCTGGTAGTTGTTCTCTGACCCATTCTTCTGTAGGCTGAATTGTATTCCACATGATCAAGTTTTTGGCAACCACGCGAAGCAACAAAAAGTCGGGTCGAACGTAGTTCAGATAGGGCCTGGTTTCTAATACAGTCATCCGTGCTGCCATCTGTTCATCCTCCGTTTTCAGATACATAAGTCCTAACGCCACTGTCGCTCCAGGAGAAGTCACGTCAAGGTTGGGCCTTGGAGATACGAAGGGCATACCCGTCATCAAATGACATAGTTTGCCTCGTAGCGATAAATCGGTCAGTGAACGGGCTTTCTCACCATTACTTAGGGTAATAAAGCCAAGTGCAAAACCGGCTGCGAGTGCGCAACTCTCGTAATTGCTGGATGAGGTAAGTGGACTTTGATATGCGTGTCTTCCAATCTCTTGAAGCATAACTTCGACCATCCGCCGATCATTTGATTCCATATAGACGAGTCCCATACTAAGGAGACTTGTTGCAGTAATTATGCTGGAGCTTTGAAGACTTGTATGAGGGGCTGCTAATGCTGGGATATCCACCGATAAAACTTTGGTAACGCTGCTGCTCTTTGTACGCCTGTAAGCTACTGCTTCGCCTAGAAGAAATCCTGTTTTCTCTAGTTCGCATAAGGGATGTGCCAAATAATCGTAGCGTCTTGCAGGTGAAAGATGTCTTAGATTGCCATTCAACCCTAACGCAAGCAAAAACCCGGCATGTTCAGGGTTCGCGTGATCAGGTCGACAAGAATAAATCCAAGCACCGTCGATTACGCAGCTAGGGGACAGGCGAAGACCGGCAGCCACACCATTGTGGAATTTCGGCCAGTCAAGGTAATCCGCTGCAAGGGAATTTTCATCCAAAGTAACTATTGTCTTTTCCGCTGTTAATCTAGCGGAAAGATTCATCGGCTCGATAGGAAATGGTTTTGCAATATCAGGTATAAAAGTTCCGTACGAGAAAATACCACGACCAACAGCCATAGCAAGCGTTCGCTGACAAAGATGAACGAGGTAGTTTTGACGTTCTGCCGTTAGCTCGGCGTTGCTGGATAAGTTTGGTGAGCTGGTTCATCCGTTTCTGTCCTCACTTCATGATCTGTTACCTTGATTCTACGCTCTCTGGAATCTTGAGCTCGGGCATTCGCTCCGAATTCATGGCAAATCGAACCGCTGCGACCACACCGTCGTAACCAAATCGTGCTTTCTCTGTGTTTCTGTCCAGTAGATCTGAAGCTCCATACGGCGCTTTTCCGGTAGGCTTAGCAGATTCTTCGGAATATATTGTATGCATATCTCGTCGTTGCAGCGACTGATAAAATATAAGGGAACAATAAGGCCATAACCGACGACTTACCTGGCGAACGGATAGCTGAGAGATTGCCGCATTTGGATCAAACGATACCATGTCTGACTTATTTTGTGGTTCCGTAGGATCATCGCAGCCTGTTCATGTACTTAATATGTATGCTAGTTTTGTATTATCTACGCTTACCCAGCATAGTGTATGCCTCTCGAGATAGGCCTGTAGGTGGCTGAACACAGAGCCGCTCCAAGAAGTCAAGCACTGGGGATGCAATGTTGGGTATTAGACGTTGGAAGTCTTCTTGGCGATAGCCTCTCGCAGCAATTAATTCGACACTCTTTCCAGGATTATCCATGTTGCTGTGAATTGCCTGATATGTATACCACACCATCTTGACATTACAACCGTATCCGTGGTCAACAATGCCTTTTGAGGGTTCGATACTGTCAACGGCAAAAATCTCTCTTAGATTTGGGTTTTTTTGCTCTTCTTGATATAGACAGCGCAGCAGAAACTGAATATCAGGAGGGTCATGGAGACATACGTCCTCATCGCTCGCGACAGAGTCTAAGATGGAGAAATTAGCGGTTAACTAAATTGGAACTAGAATTATCCTTACATAACAGCTTGAATTTGTGAGACACCCCATGTGACATATAGTAGTCCTCCCACGTTTCGTTTTTCAACGTCGCACATATTAATAGCAGGAAAGAAGCGAGCTTTTCCAGGACGGCCCGTTTTAGCTTTACTAGGCGGTAGTCTTCGTAGACAACATGGAGATTTCTCATAAGATGGTGCAGTCGCTTCGCTATATCTCTGTCATATCCACCTATTTCTATGGATTCCTCGATCAATCGGCATAACCTGCTCTATAAGAACCCAATGAACAATCTACCTTGTATGAAATAGTCCACAATTTACATGGCTTACCATAGGATGATCGTGAGTTGTTGCTTCTGATGTCTTCTGAATAGGTAAAAAGGATAAGAAAGTGCTAACAAATGCTTCCCATTCAAGCTCTGGCTTGTTCGTGTCCAGTGGCTGCTGAAGAAGTCTTTCAGTGAAGCGAGTCTGAAAAGTAGAGAAGCAACTATCGGACAGTGCACAGTTGACAGCTGCCAGACAGTCCCTTACGAGTTCCGATCGAGGAGAGCTATTTAGTGCAAATCGCCACGCATCAGAGTTGGCGCAAACCACAGAAAATCGATTGTAGACAGAATCCCTCAGCTCTGCTGGGTTACATAATCTTTCCGGGAGTGGTAACGGCAGCATATGCTTGTCTATATCAATGCATAGCAAAAGTTTATCCTCTGCCATGAGTAAGATGTCGTTCATTTTCGATCGCGTTGCACAAATGGGTATTGCTGCTGCCGCTGTCAATTTGAGAATTTGAGGGTCTTTCTCATTTGATATTAAGTAGTCTGTACTTAGAACCTTCAGTTGACGTCGTTGCGGGTTCATAATACAAATATATTCTTCTCCTCTGAAGTCGTGTGCTATAAATGCTGTAGTTCGTGGATAATCCTCTGAAGATTTTGCCCTAATAACTGAATGAACGAACGCCAATCTGTGTGAAGTAGTGTGCTCACTTTCTCTTTAGTTTCTCTCTCCATTTTAACTGCAGTGATATCGGGTTTCTGGTACTCGGCATATTCTTCAATGATACATCATTACCGCTTTCCGCAGCTTCGTATGACCAAACATAATGTATTTTTTCTCCATTATGGAATGTAACTAGCCATCGTTGATCGGATGACACAGACGAGGCGAACACAATTTCTTGATCTTGGCTGAGGATAGGACGAGATGATCCACTAGGATCATATTTGACAGAAACATGCTCCACCTCTCCCCGAAGGTGTCTAATGGTGACGAATTTTGTCGGCTCTGGATGTAGGAACGGGTCATCTGCGCTATAGTTACTATCATTCGCGTGCTCATATTCCAACAAAACACCGACATCCAGCGCGCATATCCTCTGAACGCGAAACGGCAAAGGAATAGAATAGGATGAGCCATCCCGAAAGTGGAATTTGACAGCGTTTGAAAGTACGATACATAGAGCTTTACGTAGAACAGCACCCATAGGATCGTCCCGTAAATTCATCGTAGCATATGTTGATAATCCGGTGCGCTTGTCATTATTTATCCGTTTGAAAGGGAACCAGGCAAAACACGCTAGTAGTAACTGCGCATTTTCGTGTTTGAGTGTTTTCAAAATATGGTAGCCTCGACTCCACACGACAACGGAGCTTGCAACATATATCTCTTCTTCCAGAGCCTGAGCATCATTCGGTAATCGTTTCCATGTTACACGTGCGCGTTTTTTGTAGGGAATTTCGTCCGGATCACCTGGTAGCGAAGATCGAATGGAATAGGCTGGGTAGAGCGCGTAGTTAACTCGTGGAAATGCGGATTGCGAAATGCGTGGTCTTTTGATCCCATGTCTAAGTGCAGATACATCGACAGACTGCAACGAAGCTTCGATTAAATGGGGAAATTTCGTTAAGTGGGCGCGACCGCATGGTTCGAATTTGCCGAGTTCTTCCAACATGATGAACAAACTTGCGATCACCGAAAAATCAAATGCTTTGATATGAGCCAATCAAAATTTATCATGAATAGTCAAGGAGCAAAGCGCGTATACGACTGTTGCCAATCCCAGATTGCACTAAGAGATATCGAGTAACGCCATCAATACACCAATTGGCTACAGGTCCGCAGGTTACTTGCAAGCCTTGGTTCTCAGTCGACAAAAAATTATGCAAGCACCTTTGGTATACGACGACATCCTCATTTACTCGTAAGTATGTTTAAGTATTATCTTACATTTTATTGCGACATAAGGTATCGCTTCACCAACAACAGCTTAGTAAGTAGTGTATGGACGCTTTATAATCCGCAATCCTCACTAGGACGCTTGCATTGGAGCAACCCATTACTTCTTAAGTGCTAATTGACGTCCGTGCCTGCCTAGACAAAACTTACAAAAATTTCTTCCCTCCACAATCATTTGCGGACAGATAGCTTCGCAGGAACACGGTGATAGGATTTTAATATGTCTTATTATTATGAATGTATTCATATTGCGGCTTACCAGGCGGAAAAAGGGACTTCTTTGCGCGATATATGCTCAAACAACAGCATGCTATGTAAGTGGCAGCACAAAAACTTCAGTGCTTAAATTTTGCATAAAATTTGAAAGTTCTGCGTACGATCGTAGTATCGTAAGGTAATATATATTGCTACTACGGGAAATGTGCGTTTCAAGATGTGATACGCTTCTCTTCAGAGTCACCTTAATGCGCCTAGACTTGGAACCAACCTCGGTTCACGCCGTGCACGACAGGTGTCTTCCACAGTACCAGCTGTAGCTGCTCGCTAGCTAAGCTCCGATTTCCGCGCCCCCTTGACGGTGTCGCAGTATAAAGGCAAGGCCAACGAGTTATGTCCAATTTAGCATGGTATTCGCGTCCTCATAGCTACGGAAAGCAACAGTATTCAATTAATTTACTTGCACTAACGCCATACAACATCTACCTCTGGTACTAACATTGGTTGTTATTCGGCTTATTCGTTGTCTTAGCTGATAAATTACAAGGACTTTGGTGCTGCGATAATAACTTTAGTCAAGCCAGTCAGAAGTAGTTAATTCTGAAAATCGCCAAGTGATTAAATAGTTAAGAGCACATTATCTAGGAGGAAATAATACATATCATCAATGCACAATAGCTAAGCAAGGTAGCAGGTTGGAATGTCCAAGAAGCAGTAGTTGCATGGCACTACAGGTCCTTCGTGTACATACTAATTACCTTAACATGATAAAAGCCAATGTATCTTGAGCAAGCAAATGGACACGTAGCTGTCGTGCTGCAGATACTATTGCCATGAAATGCCACACTCATGATATTTTCTACTATAAACGTTTATTTAGCGGTGAAGCTGCAGGTAGATACAGCGCAACGAGTTATGTAGTAAGACGGGAAATTTTTTGAATCTTTGGAAAGCTCTAAGCACCAAAATTGAACTTAGAACTTGTGTATGGACTTTGCTTATTTAGGTATGTATCGCGATCTGGCGGTATAAAACCTCGTCTAAGTTAAGCTCACATAGCTGCATGTATCCGCGTGCCTCTTTTGCGATTTTTCCAGCGTATTATTCCCGGAAGCATAATAAGTGCTTTCAGGAACATTTCACGTAACACTCAAGCTTGATCAGTCATGTGCACCAAGCCATGAAAGAGCATCCAGAAATAAGCTTTTACCCGCAGCATTTTCTGATTTCTATTGTTATATTTAAGCCTGTTTTTAGATTAATAACATTTCTAAAGTCACCATTTAGGTTAATGACATTCTTGATGCCACATCCGTTGTTTAATTCTGTCGCTCGTGTCTTAAATTATGCAAACAAAAGTAGCAAGTATAAGGTAAACGCTGTCTGTATGCATTATCTATTTCATTCCGTGAAAATTTCGCACGGATCGGTCAAGTCACTCATGTGTACGAAGTGCTACTTGACAGTGGTGTCATTTCGCGAAAGAGGGCACAGTCATACTGGAAGTGAGATACTTACAGCCATTAAATAAAGCTTCTTTGAACTGCAACAAACATTGGAACTAGGCCCAATCCGGCAGCCATTGACCTATCTTTCCGAGCTCACTTTGCCAAATCAAATACCAGACTGGGTCCAACCGATTTCCACTACATTTGAGTGGACTATTTTTGCATCAATGGAAGCAAGGTGTAACTGATATATGAAATGATATAGGCCAACCATAATCAATCCCATATTGGTAGGCACCAAAATTCCATGAGAGTATTGTTCTCATATTAGAGAATGCCAACAGCCATCCAATGGCTTTTAATCTTTCGCCATTCTGGTGTATATATCGGTCAAAATAATCGTTCACTTGTACTAACCGTTTCTAGCCAGAAATGTTTGGCTGACTCAAGAAAATGGCCTCTGAAAACACAACAACAAACATGTGGACAAAGCAGCTCCACATAAATATGCTAGTTTCACAAAAACATGAAATACAACGGAGAATCTGTTTCTACACCTTTCGGCCCACACGTCACTGATTGTAAAGCCTGAGAAGAGGCGGAGTGATGCGAGCGGAGCGCCTATCACAAGCAAGGATCATCAGAGTTCCCGTTTCGCTCCGTCTGCATGCACATTTAAAGCGTATATCAGTGTATCCAGCCTATGCTAATAGTTAGAACTGCCAATCCTTTCTCTAACACGCGATCCCAACCGAAGGAATGCGCGATGCTTTCAAACTCAGTGTTGCAAGATACATTCCAATTGTTCTTCCCGAGTCTCCAAAAATAAGCTCCATATTACAAACAATATATAAGTCAAACCAATTCTAAAAGCTAACTTCAGTTTAGCTGTTCAAACCTTTTGGTGTTCAAGGGCAATGAAAGATTTACTAGTTGGGTTTGTTCTTGTGACCGTTATTCTGGAGACTACAGTTGCCTTTCTCGAGGAGACAAGACATCCTGCATCGCAAAATGAAACTGTTTCTTTCGAGAACTCTTGGTATGTTACCGGTGTTACCAGGGGGACCTACGATTACATCTATGGAGATCTTGCCAAGAAGAATTTGACCGTAATCTGCAAAGAAATTCAAGGCACCAGCGTTGTAGGACCTACAATTTTCTTGAGGGAAAGGGCTGTATTACTGAGAGTTGGTTCAAATACTGTCGCGGATGTCAATACACAAGGAAGTTTCAGACTAAAAGCAAAGCCCAACAATCGAAACGTATTCGAAGTACTCCACTCTATATGTAGGCAAAAGATGCGTCCTACGCGCTCCTGTTTAACTCATAACTTATAGACGAAACAACTATGAGACGATCGGCATGGCTTCCACTATTACAAGGCAAGATAGGTAACCATCCTAGCGGCTACTTTCCCAGTAGCAATTCCGGTGTCAATGTGTGTGGTGCCGATGGTACTGGTGGCGCTGATCAAAGTACCAATGCCGATTCAGCGGCAATCTCGCTTCTTAAAGACCTCTTGGGTGAAGGGTGTGGTGAAAAGCGGCTACAGTCCAGCGAATTCTTAGGTATACGCCTTTTGGGATATGTCGGGGGTATTCATGGAAACGTTGGCGGGAATATTGAAGGAGAGGTCCACGGACCTATCGGAGGAAATGTCGGTGGAAATATCGATGGGACCGTTTACGGAAATATTACTGGGAACGTGGCTGGGGACATTAACGGAACTATCGACGGTGGTATCGGTGGAAACGTTGGTGGTGATATCAATGGAAATGTCAACGGTACTATTGATGGAAATATAAGTGGAGATGTTACTGGAAACATCGATGGGGATGTTGGTGGAAATGTCGCTGGAGATGTCAACGGAGTTATTAACGGAAGTGTCTCTGGAAACATCGGTGGATTCATCAACGCTGTAAGCAACGTTACGACTCCAACTAGCACCAGCAGCACCACTTCTTCCTCGACTTCTGCTGCTCCTTCTACCCCACCTCCTGAAACAAGTACTTCGACTACTACTGTAACAACTACTACCATCAGTGCTACTACTGCAACAGTTACCGCAACTTATGTTAAAACTATGCCACAAACTACCATAATCACCGGTGGCATGGACATGACTTGCGGAAATGATAGCGATTCAGGTTGCGGAGATAGCGACGAAAGCTTTGATGAGGAAAATGAAGAAGGTGTGGAATGGGAAATGGAAGAAGTCGTCGATGAGGACGATGAAGAGGAAGACGATGAGGGTACATGTGGATCGATCCACAAACAGTCTAAGAGAGGTTTTGAGGATGACGGATTCAGAGCTATTAGCGGTGCTAGTGGTGCAAGGTGGATGTCTATTCCATCAAACGGTGTGCTTCTTTCTTCGAAAAATGACGATAATCTCGATGCCATTCTCGTTTTTACAAATGGAAGGAACTTCCATCAAAACCACAAATCTGTCGATTCGCAATCAGCAACTGACGAAATCTATGGTTCACTATATACAAGGCATCCTATACTGGATACCGATACATTTGCGGCTCTTCAAACTCAGGCGGCTCGGTATCTGGGCGGAGCGAGATTATTAAAAATGAATAACTTTTGTAGCAGACATTAACCATTCCTTTTGTCATTTATATCTTGAACATGCATCATGTCGTTGTGTGATATCCTTCAAAGAAAGCAATTCACTTGAAAAAAAAATACACATTGACAATTTCCATAGTACTTGCGCCATTCCAAGAAAGATTGTACTTTCGTAGCGTGAGAAGGTATTGCCTTCGGAATTGACTTCAAACATAATTCTGGTGGGGCTCCAACAACAAGTCCCTATGTCTAAGATGAGTTTAAGATGTTAACATAATAGATGGGATAATTCATAGCCTTGAATGAACGTAAAAAGACGTGCTTCAAAGTGCAGTGTTCGTTTGGAAGTAACACCAAATGATGTAACTTCTCTTTATTGGACTGCTAACTGTAGGTCAACTGGGTCAATTGCGAGGTGGCAGAGGCGTTGTTGCAGCCGCTATCATGTACACGTTGCGCCTTCATTTTTCACTTCTGATAACCTTTGAAAATTCAATAGCTAACAGAACAGTCATACGGAGGGAAAACGTATAGCACTAGGATGACTGCATCTACTTAATTGCAGGGCGCAACTTCTCTATGTTAATTTTCTGTGAAAGTGTCGCGGATATTATGCGAATTTTTTCCAGTCTGTTACACTTCGAGGAGAAAGCGTCAGCAGATATGTATATATCGTGTAATCCTTCAACATTTGCCTGAATACTTAACAACCTAAATACAGTCGTCCATCTATGGGAAGTTTTCTCGGCCTTCGACGCGAACAGAGGCATACAGAAGTCGCGAACGTTTGTGACCCCAAAATTCGGATTGAAAGCCGGCCTGGGACATTGGTTCTGAGGCGAATTCGAAATCTCAAAGAGACGTTGCGCGGATACTAGAATAACTCGTTGTTGGACATTTTCCGCGAAGAATTGGTCAGGGTCTTTTAAGGCTGTCGTTTTAATGCAGTTTACATCGTTAATTTGAACATACTCTTTGGAATCAGATGTCTACCGGTTTACACCCCTAATCTTTAATACTAATTGGAAAAAGAACAAAGTCCTTTATAACCGAGCTTTTGGGAATGTTCATATGTTTATTAGTGACTCTCCACAATTTTACACATTAGCTGAATAAAAGTTGTACCTGGAAGATCCACGCTCTTAGTAGGAGTAATCCGACAGTCTGGAACAACAGAAAGACCGTTTCTCGGAAGCCGACCCGGCAGTGCCGACAGCACCATACGAGATATAGGAAAAGCGACCAATGTCTGGAACCACATAAGCTCATTAGCAGGAATGTTTGGGTGTATCTTAGGAATGCGCAGTATACACATTATAACGTTCGACGGGATGTAACCTTTGTTGGTATGTCAACTATGGTTGGCGGTTCTAAAGGAAAATGCCTGTATTATAAATACTATAACCAAGTAGGCTAATTACCGATCGTTGGTGAAATTTTCCTATCTTATCAATGAAACTCTCTTTGCTTGCTTCTCTTATCGTATCTGGTGTCGTTTCAGCCGGTGTTGTTGCCCCTACAGATGTAACCGCTCAGGCCAAATCCCACGGCAGCAATGGCGGTACTATCGAAGGTTCTTGGTACGTCACCGGTATCTCCAAGAATGTCTATGACCACCTCTTCGGTCAGCTTGCGAAGGCTGATCTGTCAATGATTTGTGACGAGATCAAGAGTTCTCGTTCATCAAAGTCGTCGATCAGCATCAAGCAAAGGGTTACTTTACAAAAGGGTGACTCGAAGGCTCTTGCAGATGCTTTCGCCGAGGGAAGTTTCGGAATGCAGGGTAAACCTGATGATCAAGGCGTGTTCGAAGTAATGTACACTATCTGTGAGTATAAAGGATCGGTAAATGTTCTGTACTTACATTATGATAGCTGAATTCACCGCAAAGAAGTCCGACTGGAAGCATCTGTTCCCCACCCGTAGCGCGCTTGATGGTTCAGGCTCAATGACCGTTCCAGGTACGGTGCCTATGAAGGTACCAGCACACGGAAAATTCCTCTCAACAAGCAATGATAATAACCTGGATGCTGTGGTTCTCTGGATTGACGGAAAGGATATTCCGAAGGGTAAGGCAGATGGAGGTCAATGGGACTCAGACGCCGTCTACACCTCTCTGTACACCAGGAACCCCAAGTTAGACGAGCACACCTTTAAAACCCTCAAGAAATTAGCGGCTCCATACATTGGAGATTCGCCGTTCTTAAAGGTGGACAATTCCTGCAAATAATGAACAGATTGTTTCGTTGGTTTTATCGCCCACCTCTTTCAAAGAAAAGCGTTGTCAGGATGTTACTAGTTGGAAGACAAATAAAATCTCCTTTTTACTAAGAAGATCATACTATATCTTTGACTGCCACATCGGATGGAAGATGATAGACCTTTTAGCGTAGCAGTTTTATCATGGATCTCTGCGTATCTAAGTATACATTAACGGAGAAGAGAACGCGAATTCCTGAGATAGCGGATTACTAAAGAATCCAAGCGTTAATCATTCTTGATTAACGAAGTGTGAAATATAGTTATTTATCCGTCAAGACTGGTTGAACCGACGGTTTATAAGTTCCGCAGTCTATCACTCCAAACGCTCTGAAATCTCATTTTCCCAGGAGTATACTTTGCATGGAAACCACATCAAAGTTTTCCAGCTGTAATAACTAGAAGGCATTTAAACTGCCATACGGGTTCCGCTTTCATACGTCTTTCTTTTAAAGAACTGCTCCTTTTACATAACGTAACCGTACAGATAGCTCTTCTCTTGCGTCGCACAAATGAATAAAATAGCGAGGATCCATGAGAGGACAGTTGATCCTGAACTACAGATGCTTTAATTAATCACATACACCGGGGCATTAGGTATACTTCCAAAAACAAAATACATCGTGCACTGACATTAAACACGGATATCCCTCTGCATCCGCTTTCCTATTGCAGACAACTATAAGCACTTCGGATTTGACAGTACCTTTAATAGTGAGAAACGGCAACTGATCTCGAAACAACCTTCTTGTCTTCTGTTAAAGAAAACCTGACTGCAGTAACGGGTCAATTTCTGTATGCGCTTAGCATGAATATCCGCAGTAAAATAATATGCTGCTATTTTTATAACGGCGATCCCGTCGCATCCAACTAAATGACCAAACTAAATGACATTCGAATGCGTTAATGCCCTTTGCAACAAACCTTCGACATGAGAGATCACTTCAATACACCCACCTTTTTTTCTTTCCTCAGAAACACTGCATTATCTTTGGGGAGTGACATAACGCGCTGGGGTTGATTTCTCAAGAGGCCTTTAAAAAGGCGTTTTTTTTCCATTTTGTGTTTTTTTCTCTTTTCGTTTATATCTTCTTTTGGTAAGTTTTCCTTTTTATACTTCTTGTTGTGCTCAGTGTCGGAGGCCAACATCATCATCATGCGTTCTTGTTGTCCTGGCCAGACATACAAGACGGTGCAAAGAGCTGGCCACTCTTTGCTGATGATGCCGACAAAAGAGCTTTTCTTTTTTATACTTCTTTTCTTTATACTTCTCTCTTTTTTTATTTCTTATTCTTTTTTTTTAAATTATCTTTTATCTCCTTCTTCTTCTTTTCTCTTTATTACTGCTTTCCTCATTTCCTTATTCACTTGATGCGGCGCAGCAACCCGGTAAGTCATCTTCCAAAAGAAATCGTTTTTTTTACATGTTGCTTAGTTCCCGTAAACATGCGTATCTTGTGTTTTAGACGCGTTTCTGTTTACTTGAACAAGGTATGCTTTATAAGTCAGTCGATCATTTATTCTTTTCTCATTAACTTCCATTTCTGATTTCGCATGCACTCTCAAGCTGACAGTCTCCACTTACCGGTCGGGCCCTGAACGTTCCACCTTGGTCGAAGTAAGTAGCATTGAATTGATCCTTTCCATTCATTGACATGTTAATTACACATTGCAACCATTCACGATCGCGTCGGTGTTATGCAAACCGCAATGCCGAATCAAATCAGGTACGTTTTTGTACTATTTGTTTCACACGGTGTAACTCAACTATTATAGTTTACGACTCCGAGGCAGGTACCATCCATCCATCCATCCTCTCCTTCCGCTTCGCTTCTGGCGTCAGAATTTGCATAGTCTGCTGAGTCTCCACGATCGTTCTTCCTTTTCAAGGTATGTTTCTTGTGTTTAATTTCTTTTTTTTCTTTTTTATTAACCACTTGTATACGCTCTCGATCATGGTACGGCGAGTTAATAACAACTCGCTGTACTTTGTTCATGCTTTTTTTTGTAGAG
This sequence comes from Saksenaea vasiformis B4078, assembly GCA_000697055.1. Taxonomy (NCBI): domain Eukaryota; kingdom Fungi; phylum Mucoromycota; class Mucoromycetes; order Mucorales; family Saksenaeaceae; genus Saksenaea; species Saksenaea vasiformis. The sequence continues at coordinate 60,289 of JNDT01002388.1, read as the reverse complement.
ACTCGGGACTATGCAAACCCATGGCCGTGGCTTTACACCATCTATATGCTGCCAGTCCTCCATTGGTCGTCATCCAGTAAGTTATGCGTCACCGTGCCGAATTTCCAAAGTCGCCCTTAGGACCTTGGTCCTTTTGGCTGAACTGGTTTCTGAGGAGGAGGAGCTGGTCAGTAGGTAACTTCGAGAGAGGTTATCTGGCGCATCGTCTTAGGATTAGCGGATTCCTGTCCCGGGATGAAACTTCACAATCCTTTGGCGATTATGATTATGGGATTTCGCGTGTCCATTGGATTGATCAGGCTCCTTTGGGTCGGGTATCGGCTTCCCGGTTTTTTTTTCCGGATTGGAGCTTCAGCTGACTGGTTTTCACCTTTAGGGAGTTGGCCAACACGCGCGGGCCGGCCATGTTCCCAGGGAGATATCCTTAAACTACGTGGCAGCGTGCGTTCTGAGGACAGTCAGTCCGGAGTAACTGTTCTTGGGGTATTCGCCTGACCGGCTTTCTCCATTGAGTTCTCTTCATTGAGTTCTCTCCATTGGGTTCTCTTCATTGAGTTCCCTTCATTGAGTTAGCCTGCGCACGTCTCAAGACTTTGGTCTTGTGGGGTTGGAAGGTTCCCAGAGACGATTCTTTAAAATACCTCCCTTTTAGCTGTGCCTCAGCCTCAGAGGTCAGTTAACGCATTGTCCTGTGGATCTGATCTACGGGTTCGGCTGATTCCTGGTACTGAATCTGTCCGTATAGCTGTCACTCCGGTTTGATAGCCGACATGCGCTTTTTATTAGAACATTCGTTCGACTGGTTTACATGACACCAGAGAGTAATGTCTAAAGTCGATGTATTCGTCGGTTCCGGGGGGGCGGGAACTGGCGGGCACGGTTCCTGACAGCATTCGTCTGTCAGGGCTGGATGCGTCCATCTGGTTCAGCTGGTGTACGATCCTCTCTCTCCATCGAGGGTCGGATCCCGGAGGTAGGTTGATCTCGCAAACGATCGACCCATGCATCGGCGGATGCATCTCCATGTCACGGCGATGGGACGATGCCGGCGGATGGAATGACAAGCACAAACGGGAGAGGGGTTTTAGCGGAGTATCACTCTACTTTCTCTTCAGCGAAGTCGTCGAACCTGTCATGGGTTGCGATTTCCCCTCTTCCCGGAAACAAAGAAACAAAAAAAAGCCGACTAACAAGAACAGGAATAATAAGATAAGCAAGAAGAGGATGGGTAAGAAGAGGATGGGTGAGAAGAGGATGGGTAAGAAGAGGATGGGTAAGAAGAGGATGGGTAAGAAGAGGATGGGTAAGAAGAGGATGGGTAAGAAGAGGATGGGTAGGAAGAGGATGGGTAGGAAGAGGATGGGTAGGAAGAGGATGGGTAGGAAGAGGATGGGTAGGAAGAGGACGGGTAAGAACAGGACGATTAGGAAGTGGGTGGGTAGGAAGAGGATGAACAAGAGGAGCTATCCTACGTCGGCCACACAATACATGGATATTTCATCTGTATCAGTCTTTGTAAGTATCCTTTGCTTTTACGTTCTCTATCTTTTACCGCTTTCTTTTTCAAGCACTTTTTCTCTCTGAGATCGGAATAGGTCGAAGGTGCTTAAAAGACGCTCGCGGTTCGTAGACCCGGTAGACAACCAAGGCACATTGAAAGAAACTCGGTAAGTAATCAAGGCATTGTCCATTTTAGACCTTTGGAAGAGGTGGACCAAGCTGCGGATGGTATTCGTTATCAAAGAGTTTCCGGAAGAAGTGGTGATTGTTTGTGGAGAGCTCAGGAAGGAGGCAAATTTCCATTCGGAGGATGATCAAGGTTTCCAGGACGCTCAAACGTTAAGTAAATGCTGCATATTCGCGCGTTACGAATCATCTCCTTCAAATGACTTTTTTTCTGAATAAAACGTGTATTTTTCTTTATTAACGTTTGTATTGTCGTATAACAACAGTCATCATTCCAATCAAGTGTATTACTTACAACGCTGGGAGCTGTCCGAACATTGTAATAACAATCTGTCATGGTTCTTTGGAGACGTCCGTAAAAGTGCATTGATGGATGGATCAAGTTCTATTTTTTTTTAAGAAATTCAAGTGGGTTGTTTATTTTTGTAAATAGAAGAATGCATTCATACACACATTGTATAACGGAATGAGGAAAATATGTATTAGAAGGATGAATGATTGTATGCTGTTGTTTCTTTTTTTTCTTCATTTTCTGACTCTGCCGGTAAAGGTCATACGTGGTCCTTTCTTGCCCTTCTTCTTGATAACCTTGCCCAATGGTACATAGGCATACGGATCGGCTTGACCCTTGACCTTCACATCACCACTTGCTCTCTATAATAATTGAAAAAAAGTTAACACGCCAATCAGTTGCCTATCGTCGTTTGTCTTACCTTTGCACGGAACTCCTTGCCAATTTTTTCAAATCTTGGTTGAGTCGCCTTCTTTCTCTTAGCGTCCACGGCTCCGCCATCATCGACGTCCATTGCGTCTTCCTCGCCCTGCTTGCCCTTCTTGAATTTGATTCGGTTGCGTTTATCGCGCACAAAACCATCCGCACTACGCTGTGCCTGTAGGTAGTAGTCCTCCTCAGCTTCGCTTTCTTCTTCCTTTTCGCTTCCGGATTCATTGATCACCATGCGACCATCATCATCCTCCATGAACGATGCTGTGCTGGCGATGCTCTTTGCCTTACGCTGCGTTGGTTTGGATGCTATCTTGATTGTTAAACCTTTGCGTTGCTTTCACATTATTCTGAAGCTTACATGAAATACGGCCCAATGCGGAACGGTCCAAGAAATCCAGTGGACCACTTTCTTCATCTTCTCGAAGATATGTTTCACCTCCAGCTTGCTTCTTCTGAAACAAATAATTCAGTCGAATAATTCGTAACCATGTATATATAAAGTACCTTCTTCTTCTTATCGTTTTTGGCCAATGCAGCCTTGACAGCTTGCAGTGCTTCATCATCATCGGATCCCTCCAATTCGCTTTCGCTGCCATACAACACCTCTTCATATGCATCATTAAATCCTGCCATCTTATTAACAGCCTGTCGACCGCTATTTTCCATGTCTTCTTCTTCATCGCTTTCTTGTGCTGCGGTGTCTTTCTTCCTCTTTGCACGCAAACGGCGCTTCTGAATATTGGAAATCAACTTCTTATCATCTTCAGGTATCAACTGCGCAATTGATTCGTATCTAGAAACCAGTTATAAGTTTCCGACAATGTAAATTGTAACTTCTTACCCAAATCTTCGAATCAAACGCTCAAAAATATGTCGAACCTTGACCTTAAAATGACTTCGATGTTGATGGTTGCACTTTAACATATTGGCCACAAGAGAAGGTAGCTCGACTTGGAGGGTCATATCATCAAGCACAACGACGCAGACTTTGGCATAGCCAAGTGCAGATCGGACAATTTCTCGATTATTAGATCCAACCAAGACAACGATTGCTTGAAGAAGCTCTCCCGCAAGTTCTGCCGACAAATCGTCTTGGGAACATCGTTAGTATAGGATCCGAAGATATACTTTATCCCAAGAACTTACCCTTGAATTCGAAGAAGATACGTGATAACGCTGTGATGGTTGCGCTAATCATATGTGCAGTCGTACCAGCCAAACCAGCTGAAACCATTGTGAAATATTCGCTAATGCTTGCAGCAACTGTAATACGTGCTTAATAAAAGTAACACCAGTAGACACTCTGTCTTACCATCAGGTACGCTTTCATCCATTCCCTGTAATTTGCTGTTCTTCACGACACCACCTTCCTTCATTCTGTTACCCATTTCGACCAAGAGAGTAAAAGCGAAGCCACGAGTCTTTTCGCTATTGTCCTTAGCACTAATGACAGCCTCCGATAGGATGGCGGGAACAAAGTGGAGATCAGAGGAAGGGAGCAAGCGTACTACATGCATCAGAGTCTTGACACGGTCCTTCTTAGCAGACACGGTACAGGACGCAGTGGCATCCAAAAGCCTGTTCTGAAGATCATCGATATGTTTCAGTACCACCTGGCGACCATTGGGACAATCCATCAAATGATTTAAGATTTTGTATCCCTTCTTCTGCAACGTCGGCTCGTCTTCTTTTCCAATTAAGGAGGTGATTGTTCCGTTGTATAATAACTCCGCAGACTCCAAATCCAAGAAAGGAACCATAATGATAGAGAGATCCAACATAGTGTGCGACATTGGTGCGGGTGCTGATGGGTCGTTAACAGGAGCAGCTGGTCCTGACGATTCCAAAGCTTGCGACAATAATCCAAGAACCTTTTTAAATGTAGCATTTACGTCCTAAACGATTTATGCGCATCAATCACTCTCGTTACACTTTCCCAGATTTTCACTGTACCTGTGCGGTTGTGATGCCAAGATAACACTTGATAACATCACTCATGAAACCGCGGAATGAAGGCGCAATTTGGCTGAAAACGTTGAAGAACACTGCCAAATAATTGACAGCGAATTTACTCATGTATTCCACATTGAGAGCAGCATCGGCTTTGGTTATTGCGTACGCCTTTAGAAGATGCTCATCGTCTGCTGCAGATTTGGCCAATGACTGATTCTTTTCGACGAGTTGTTGAAGGGCTTGACCAATTGTGGGACGTAAATCGGGCTGTGTATAAAGCAAAGAGCTGAATCGTTCGGCAATTTCATCGGTGAATGCAGTTCTCAAATCATATGGTAGATCGCAGAATCCAGGTACCAGACTCCAAATCTGATTGACCAGCGTCTCATACACTTTGGCTTGCAAATCAAGACCTTTATTCGCTGCGTCCTGTCCTTTTTGAGCGAGACGATCTCCCAGAGGCATAATCACGTTTGTAAAGTAAGCCAATGATGTGTTGGTGGTATATGTCTTAAGCAGCGGAAGGAGAAAGGCACGGCCTACATCGGAGGAAGAAGCGGGGGTCTCCAAATTCAGTGGTAAAATATTCAAGAAGTTCGCGGGTCCCATGGTTGCAATTGCAGCTCCCAGAGTCTTGTCCAATTGTTCCTTGTATGCTTCCGAAGAAGAAAGACGAAGTTCACCCAACGCCGCAAGACAACCATTCATTAAAGGTGAGGCAGCACGATGTAACTTTCGGAATAGGGCTTGGTGTACTGTCATGACATGGACCCATGCGGGTTGGTAATGAACACCCAGTCCACTTTCGGCACACTCAATGATTTGCAGTAGACCATTGGCTTTTCCCGCACTTGCTTCGTTCACCATATCAATTGTAATGCAATAGTCTACAAGTGTGCTCAGACAGTTTGCTATTTGACGATGACATCGAGATTCTTGATGGAAGTCGTTGAAGATAAGGCGGAAGACATCAACCACTTCAGTAGCACAATGAGCTGGATTTAACCTGTCCAGATGTGAATATAGCAGACTAAAAGGTTTGAGATATACTTACTTGGCGTAGGCAGGGTATGCTTTCCCGACGATCAGCAACCATGTAGGCAACAGTCTCTCATCGATGGCAGCTGGTTTAAGCTCGCAAATTGCCTAAACAGAGCCGATCAGGATCTTCAATGCAGTTTGTGTGACATGCGCAACTTACCAAAAGGAGACTAACGAATTTTTCCTCGTCAATGTCCGTTTCTTGAGCATCAAACAGCGTTTGGAATACATCAAAAGCGGCCTTGGTGAGGAAAATGTTATTGAATTTTGGTAGTTGGAGTAATGCTTGACAGAGATTCACGAATTGCTGCATTGATAAATAAAGAGTCAATGACCAATTCAAGTGTTGGAGAATCACATACATTTGGTGGCCAGTAAGGTACAATCGACTGAAGTAGTGCAAGAGTTTGTTGGGCTGCATGTTGATCTGCCTTTGTCGTTTCGTACAAAACGCGTAACGTGAATTCTGCTGTAAGGCCAGCAGCGGGATGAACAAAAGCTGGTGGCGGTGGCCGCGAAAGAATGGTGCGAACTGCATCTTGTGCTCTCTTGCGGGCCTATATTCTTTCGCTTTAGCTAGTCTACGCTTACATCTATTTATAATACCTTTGGTTGTGCATTAGCGCTCAAAATAAGTAATAGCTGATATGCCTTTTTAACAGTTGGCATACTCCACGTTGCACTGTCTTGGGCTGCTAATAGTTCCTGCAGACATCCAATGATTGAGCGTACAACAGGTTGTTCGTTTTGATGTTGTTCATAAGTGTTCTCAAGAATTGGCATAACAACACCGAATTTAGATCGAAGAACTGATTGTGGGAGGCTAAACAATGGATGATTAATAAACTCAATAAGGATAGTCGATTTTTACCTTGGGAAAACTTCATCAAGCAGATAAAGAATAGCTCCAGTCACTTCGTTGGAACCTTGAACAGATTGTAACGTAGACATCTATATGAACGTATGAGGTCTTTCTATCCATTAAAAGATTAAAGTACTCATACCATAGCCGCAAAATATGCTGTCGCTGTAAGAGAGCCATTCTGTTCTCGAATAGTCTAACGAAGAATAAATGGTTAGGTTACTATACTAATGGTGTAGCGTCTCTCAGGGGTACCTCTTCTACGGCAAGCAAGGTCTGAGCGTACTGAAAGAAATTCGGTGATCAGTGACGATTACAGGCCATGACATGGTATTTTACCAGTTTCTGGTTCTCCAATTTGGAGTTGGCCTGTTTCCTGATTTTATCGAATGCCGCCTCCATCGATTTGTAGGTTCCCAAAGTGCAAGCTGCTTGAACAATACCGAGAAAAAAAAATAATTTTTCTGGGAAGGCGGACTGTTTGTGACTCCAAAAATGACATCGGAGTTGATTTCGTCGCTGCCCACTCTTCTCTTCCAAAACTGTGTTTTGAAACATTTGCGTTGCTGATCATGCTCTTTTGCGGTCGCCTAAAACCAAGTTTATGCTATGATGAACCAAATTTAATCAAATTAAAGCGTTACCGTTGATCTCTGCGTACTTACCTATCCACTTGGTTTTGGCGATACAAGAGCATTTCAGCGTCGCAAACGTTTCTCTGATGAGTACACTGTTCAACAACCTGGAAGAGGACTTACCGATGAATACACCTAAAGGGAAGCATAAGTAAAACTGATCTAAGTTAAGGATTACAAGACGTTTCACTAACCGTAATAATCTAAATCCCTAAAAGGGAAACCGGATTCGTACCGGCGATAGTTGTCTGTGTGCGCAAGAACTCGGTAGGTCGACCATAGCCCTTCCAGATGTCGTTGGCAATCCAAAACAAGTTCTTGCTAGCATTTACATCCCGTTGCCAAAGTGTTCTACAGCGTTTACAAGCTAGTACACCATGGTGTGAGATTAAATCCTTGGTCGTGATTTTTTCGAGGCATCTGCCGTGGCAGTTGTTACAAATCTAGAGAACATTTGAATACTCAACAGTGGAATAATTGCTTAAGCTTACCTGAGAGCTCAGATATTCGTCTACTGTCACCGCTAGTAGTTCTCCTCTATGTTCGCGTCGCTTCAGCCCTTTCCAACACTTGTTCACTACGTTCTTGCGCTTTCCTTTGTATGTCATCTTATTGCCAAACATCGCATCCCCGAAAACGATGAGGGGCATTTTTGTTGTCTCCTGGAACGCTGTTTGCTTCCATTTTTTTTGGGCGACTGCCTGGGCGTAGGGTAGATCTTTTTGTTGACATGACCTGCGCTGGAACTCTTCCCCTATGAATTTCATTAGTTTTCATACATTTACAACTTCCATCATACTTTTCGACCTCCAAGACTAGCTTCTTCATCTTTTTCTTGCGCCTTCGCTTGCGTTCCTTACGATTCGCTTTTGTCTTCTTTCTTTTTCGCCGATTATACTTTTTCCCTCCATCGACGAGTATGTTCACCATTTCTTCCATGGCCCTCTGTCTGCCCTGATAGTCTCTGAATCGGCTTTCTGCCGTCGATGGACCGTAAAAACCAAAGAGCTGCTCCAAGTGCTGGTATACATAACGGATATGGTCATTGTAGCGCTCTTCAAGCTGCGTCCTCCCTGTAGGCATCTCCGTTTCAATATCTTTGATGCGACCAGTCTTCTTTGCAGCATCCATCGCTCGTTGACGTCGAAATGCTCCAGTATAGGCATAATACTCCGCTGTCGAGCAACGGCGAATTTCATGAGAGTTGGTTCCCTCGCCGTATGATGCGGTAAAGACCTGGCTAACCCCTGGATCTATAGCACACGGACGGAAATGTTTTTGGACCTCTGTTTGTGTGAAATCATCGACAGAAAGCTTTGTACGCTGCGTCAATATTTGATTGGTGAACATGTACTTTTCGGAATTTTGGAGGGATTCGATGCTACGTGAAAAAAAAATCAGCGACATTTCCTTACATGAGCGTTACCTTTGAAACCCTAATCTGGAGAAATCCAGAACGTCGTAGAACAGTTTCAAATGATCCTCGTGAGTGGTCCCAGCCTTGCGAGATACAAGGCTGCCGAGAGTTTTGGCATCGATGGTAATAAACCGCCACTGGAACGATTCGCTTGGTGTCAGGCCAAAAAGACGTGGTAAATCCTTCGACTGCGTAGACTTGGTCGCTTGCTGATGCATGTTGTCATACAGTTCCAGAATTTGCCGTAAAGCTGGAATGTACTTCCCGGGAGAAGCAGATATCGCTTCTTTAGTCGCTGGTTTTGGGACTATCTCTTCCAACTCCTGGCATACAGCTTCGACCGCCGTTTTGATATCGACAGGAATATTCTCGGAAATAGAATGAGGCCAACGAGGCAATCCGTTCAAAGATATAGTCATTGGAAATTTCTTTTGCTAGCTTATGGCTTCGGTTCTATTATGATGTGAGTAAAAAGATAGCACAAGTGGAGCACGTACAGGTAAAAGGAATCTCAATTGATAGACGGCATAAAAGAATATTCGATTCTCAAATGTCTCGACGACATGGTTCGAGTACGCTGTGGCAAGCGTCACACATGCGGCAGAAAGTATGTCGCTGCAGCGTTCCTGCCGCGCTAACAGGTATAGGCTGTTTGGGTGGTTGGTACAAAATGTTCTCCAATTTTGTACAATATCGCTCGGCAGCTTGTGATTAGTGCTGGTAATCTCCTTCCCAAGGACTAGTTGGCATATGGAATACCAAAAATTTTGCGTAAAGAGGTACGGAGCGATCTCTTCCCGAGCATTCTTGATGATATACCAGTTGACGAACAACTGTGCCCATGTTATCACATTTCTGGACAGATTACATAATCTTGTAACCTTTTCGTGGAGTACGTGTTGGTATGCAAGACGAACGATCTTGTCAAACGGTAATTTCCTGGTAAACTTTTCGTTGTCTTTTCCCAACTTGTCATAAACAGTCTGTTTCATCGTCAATTTATGCTTCGGGCACTGCGAGGACCTTGAACTTCGATGCTCGTTTGAGCCGCAGGCAGGGCAAGACGGTGGAGGCAAGTTTTCATTTGCGCTTGCAGACGCTTTCGCGTTCCTTCCCCGTTTTTTTGCTTTGGATGATTCAGCTTGTTCTTCGATGGTCAACTTCCTTTTCGTACTGACTATAGGTTTGTTATTTAGCAAAAGGAAGTCTTTTAAATATGATCACCAGTTATCCTTCCGTGGTTGGCATTTTTTGGGCACACCTTGTATCTCTTATTCGGATGTCCAAGGCCGCTGCAGTCCTTACAGCCAACTAAGATCGAGATGTTCAGAAAGATTAAGCTCGCTATCAATGTGAAAGGTACTTTTTGTTCGCTCTTCTTTTTCTGCTTTTAATTTCAAAATTCGTAAATGTTTTTTATAGGTGATCAAGGAGTGCACCGACAAGTTAACCACGCGAACGATTAACCAGAGTGCTATGTAGATAACTTCAGTCAAGGTAAGCTCCATTTTAAAAGAAAGAGGGAATATAAGACGTCAAAGGGAATAGAGTAAAGTTAGGATAGGTGAGAAGAAGGGAAAAAAGAGAAGACTGTTTTTCGCTTTTGACAACTTTTGCAATGTGTCGAGACTTCCCACTTGAATGGACTCCGCTAACAGGCTTACTTTTCAACATTAGAATATTGATTGGAGGTCACAATGTAGCTTTGGAGAGGATTACTGACCTTTGTAGCTGTCATTGGCCTTGATAGCCAAATTGCAATACACTCCAAATCTTGGCCTTCCCCTTTATCTCACGCTCAGAATGATCTACTTCAATTTTTGGACCTGCTCGTACAATAAACAGCAGCAATGAATACGGTACCACGCCGATCCACACCTTGCAATCTGATCATGAAAGTAGCATGCTTTCCTTGTCAATACCAGTCCTTCTTTGTATATGAAAATAGATATAGCTTAATGAAACTCGGTTCTTGTATCGTTTTTCGGTAATGCTAAGACTCGACCAAATTCCTTGCTGCAGGAAGCTTTTACAACTTTTTGAAAGTTATAGCGCATTTATTAATTAACCAGATATCTATGCAAAGCTTCACAAAGCCTGCTCCTTATATCAATCAGGATAGAAGTCACGTTTTATGCAAACTGGTCTACCAGAAAGCAGGAGTGAGCTTCAGTCAGCTTACCAGAAGGCCTAATGTATTTCCTCTGGGTGGCAAGCTCCAGCACGAACAAAAAAAGGACACGTCGCACAAGGCTTTCACTGAATACCAGGGAGACGTCTTTCTTCATCCCGATTGTACGTTTTGATATAATGCTGTGCGGTTCGGACATTTATCCCAGTGATGAATGCTGCTTCTTTTGTTGTTCGTCGTTCTTCAATCACCAAATAAGACAGTTTCCTGTTTACCGCGGCGTTTATCGTCTGTATGATCCTCTCGCCCTAGCTTAGTTACCTGTTCACACTCTCGTCGGTTTGGAAAGTGAACGAGGTTTGTACATCTGCATTACCATTTCTTTCCCACCATCCGTCACGCAAAGTAGCTGCACACGAACGAGGCAATTCTGCCCACCCATTTGGTTCATCATTCCTCGTACATATTGATGTCAAACGAAGTAACTCCATTCATATCCAATGAAGCGGCTTCAGCTTCATGTAATCATTGTCAAAGGCTAGATCATCATTAACTGAAGTTAATTTCTATGACGCAAAAGGTCTAACCAGCGCAAACCTGTTCGATTGGTCACCGCGAAAATTATATTCCATCGACGCAAATCAACACGCAAAACCATGTAAAGTTGTATTCCGGCAGGTATCACGAAAGGATCTCCACTGACGAAATTCAGTGAGACCGTGGGAAAATTCCTTTCCTCGGTATCCACGCAAAGAGATTGACGGCATTCGAAATGATCTTCCCCATTCTTATTACGGCAATGATTGGGTAGACCATATTTAGATCTTGCGGACACGGGTAACACAGGCATAGCTCTTGTGTTCACAATGGGTTAGGTTCCCTTCTCTCTCACTTGCATCTCAAATCACCTTCATGTCAGCCCAAGGTAGAAGAATTCGTGTCCGTAGCTCTTTATATTCAAATATGCGCGCCATCCCTGCAGAAAACATCGTTCGCGACATAGTTGTTTCTCCCATTAGTGCTCATTATGCCGTTCCTGAGACTTTGAGCGGTCATGTGTACGATTCTCGGGAGCAGTTGTTGGAGGCAGCAAAGGAGATGTCTAGACGTAACGGTTTTGCGATCGTTACAAAGTTTTCTAAGGATGGATCGCTTCATATTAAGTGTAAGAAAGGAGGTGTGTACAGGAACACGCGAGGTATGCAACCGGATGAGCGCAAGAGATTGGCAACTTCGATGCGCTGTGGTTGCCCGTACCTCATCAGAGCTTCCATGCAGAAAAATGGACAGTGGAGAGTTAACGCGAGCAAGCCGGGAAATGAGGAAGAAGATTATCACAATCATTCGTTGGATAATGTGGATCCTCGTGCCTATCATGAGAATCGACAACTCTCTACGAGACAGAAGCGGTTGAGCGAGGAGATGTTCAAAGCTGGAGCATCTGTAAAAGTCGTTGCTCGTACTCTCGTCAACGGTGAAGATGATCCACGTGCTGTCACCGTTGTTCAGAGGGATTTGCGTAACTGGCAGGATAGATCTGCATCCGTGAAGATGTCAGAGGCAGCAGCAGCGACTATCAAGAAGATGGTGGAAGAGAAGTATGAGATCCGCTACGAGTTGACCGATGGGAACCAGCTGCGTAGCTTGTTCTTTTTTCACCCTTCGATGGCTGCACGTGCGAAAGCTTTTCCTGAAGTGGTCCTTATTGATGTAATCAATAACACCAACAGGTATTTTAAGCATTCTAATTACTATTTTTCTCCTTAGCCTAATCATCATTTCATTCACTGCTTAAAATACACAATAGCATGAAATTACCATTCATTGATTTCGTTGGTGTTGGGAACCTTGGAGGTGTAAATCTTCGTACGTTTACAATTGCAGGAGCTTTTGTATGCGACGAACCCGAAGACACCTATATTTGGGTGCTTCAGCAGCTGAAGTCGCTTATGTACAGAAGCGCGAAACCTGGTGTATTCGTTACTGACCAATGTTCTGCCCTAATCAATGCCATTAACTCTGAGTTTCCTGATGCCACTAAGCTTCTTTGCACGTGGCACATGATGCAAAACTTTATAACGAATATTAAGGGCTATTTTAAGCATGGTGTAGCTGATTACTACGAGAAATGTATGAATGTATTGTCAACCATGGCCCATCATCGTTCAGAGGAAAAGTTTACAGAAGCTTTGCATAACTTTCGAGAAGCTGCTGCTTCTGGCTGTAATAAGGATGGTTCGCCGCTGTAATCAAGTACATGAACAAGTAAGATGTAGGCAGTAGAAAGTTTGTTCATTTCTTCTGCGAAATAGATGGCTTGAGTGCAAAGAGAAATGGGCAGGCTTCATCACGGAGAAAATCTGTCATTTTGGCTGCACAACTACCCAACGAGTTGAAAGCGCACACTCATCATTGAAGAAGGATATAACAGTAGCCACCAGACTTGACAGAGCATTTGAAAAAATGCACCGCCATTATATGGAGAAGGTACACTGTTGCGTTGGATTTTAGATCTCATAAGCCTATGTATACGTATTAGAATGACGAATGGAATCTCCTTTGTTCAAAGGAAATGGTCACTGTCGATGCTTTCATCGTAGAGAAAGACCACAGCAGGCTACTCCCACTTATCGGGAAAATTGCTTCACGAGCCTTGTTGACGATCAAAGAGCAGATGGACAAAGTGGTCACTGGCGTAGCAGCTGACGAATGTCGATGCAGATGTCGCTTGGTATTTCATTTACCTTGCAAACACAGCATCCCGGCTACAGGTCCAATAGAGATGCACAACTTGCCTAGAAGATGGCACTTGGATGCGGCAAGACCATCGCCCTCCATGCCGGAAAGTGGCCCAGTTGATGGGAGCCGAAACGATCAGCCGTGGAGGCAATACCTGAACATGTTGGACGCCAAGTTTGTGGCATGTGAAGATAGACAGCAGATGAATTCCCTACTTGAAAAATTGAAGGCGCTGGCAGAGACTCCCATCACAAAACACGACGAAATTCGTAACTCAAAGGATGAGGACATCAAGACGCCAGGATTCCCAAAAAAGTTGAAAAGAATCCCCCTGTCCTTTGGACCTACAACAAAATTAAAATCACGCCGATTAAGGCTCCTCCAAAAGGTTGCAAAATGGCGGAAAGAACCCCAACAACTCTCCAAACAACACCTAGAAGACGCTGAAGACGCTACCGTATGCAATACTGGAATACATTTATGATTATTAACTGTTGAAATCTTAGAATTCGAAAGAACAACCGACCTCTACCCTTCCAGAAGAGCCGAAAAGACCGCGAGAAGATTTTGATGAATATCTACCCAATAAAAGGTAAAATAGCAAGTAAAAGCGTGCACTCAAACAGATATTTCAGGGCCAAACCACAATTGGAGCCATTCCACTTTGCTGTTGATCCAGCTATCCCGATCGAAGCTGTGAAAACAACAGTAAAGATTAGAGGTGATGGACACTGCGGTTTCCGCACACTGGCCTTGCACATCAAAGGGGATGAAGAAGTTTACTCTGAGGTGAAGAGAGAAATGTTGGAGACTCTACAATCGTACAAAGAAATATACCGCAACCATCTCTGGTATGACGTTAAAGATCTGGAGAAGAGAGTGTCCGCTGGAGAAGACGATGATCGCACTGCACCATGCGATAAAAAAAACAGCAGACGTTAGTGACTGGTGGCAAGGTCCGGAGTGCTTTCAGCTAGCAGCAGACACTTGTCGACGACCGGTTGTAGTCTACTCTGACGCAGGTTGCGCAACTGTGATCAATGACAAACACGAGTCGATACAAGTCCCGAAAGAGTTGCCACAAACGTATCTGCCCCTACATGGTCCACGTACCAACAAGGACCAACCTTTTCCAGTACTGCTCCATCGCGTCAATGGAAATCATTGGGAGACGTTAACATTGAAGCGCGCCATCAAAATAAGATGGCCAATGATCAACGTGGCTCACAACAGGGTCTGCGGAGAGCTTGGCATCAAGGACAGTCTACGGAAGTACTGGAAGCGCTATCTCTCGTTCTACAAGACTGCAGAGTTGCAACGCTTAGGTTCTATTACAGTCGACTCCACGTAACTGGAATGTAAGAATGTCTGATATATTGGCGCCTATTAACCTATAAATCTACTAGTTTGTTGCTGTAAATCACCTGCCTTTTTTATACTTCTCTATTTTTTTTCCGCTTCTACATTTTTTGAACTATCTATCTATCTTTCTTTCTTCTTTCTTTTTTTTCCTTCTATTTTCTTTTTATTTGTGCTTTTTTTTAATATCTTTCTTAATATACATTATCTGAATATCTACATTGATAGAACAAACTATTGCAGCAAATTTTCCAATGTACTAGGTTGGAAGTCAGGGTATCAATAACAAACTGTCAAAAGTTTTTCATTGATTTAACGAGGCCTTGCCTGAATTTATTTAACGTTAACCCTCTTGATCACTAGGTTCATCCTCGGTACCGTCAGAGCTATCGGTTACGACTTCCATACCTTTCCATCGCCGTCCACAGAGATGAGACTCGAGTGATCATAGATTTGACCTGAGATTTGTTTAAGATATCCTTGACAGAATCTCTTCCTTGTTTCTGAACTAGAACAGACAGGCTGTCCCACTCTTCTTTTTCTTTATCCCCATTGTCCTTCGGGCACTTCGCCTAGAAAAACGGTCTCATATACGTGTTCAACGAACGCATAATTTTTTATTGGTGTTATTATTATTCTTCTTCATTTAGCACATTTAGAATATGCAGGATCTGACGTACCTGTAGCGTGCCGGAAATTCTTTATCAGTAAATTGATCCAAAATGTTTGATATATTCTGGAGAATTTTCCCATAGAGATCTTCAATAGTAGTTTTCTTAGTAATCAGCTTGAGGTGATGATATTCATGAGCTTGTCGGATCCGTTTTTCACTGTTCTCGAGCATTAATTTTCTCGGAATTCTTTTTGTAATAAGCGAGTTCTCGCTTCCGATTCCGTTTGTACCCACTGTCACTGGTCCTTTCTTTGGGCTTTGGTCCTGGCTTTCCGTGCTTAAGATCCGGGTTATGTATATTACGAATATGCAGATTGAGCGCACTATTATTTGCATATGTCTTTGGACATTCAGTGCAAGCTGAGCGACTACACATGAAATGTTACTAGCTGATATGATAGTAGCAGACTTATAACATACGGCATAGTTAACGACAAGGAAAAGATTAGAAATGAAATGAAAGATGCGAAATAAAAGATTAAAATTTAAATAGTATTAGCAGTCTTTCTCGTCGAATAAGATTGCGCGACGCCAATATATCTTCTTGTCGCTTAAAAAGAGGTATAATGGCGCATATCTAAAGTCAAATGACAGGATATGCATCTATTCGAATAAGAAGAAGCTGTGTTCACCTTTATTCGAATATAAAGAACCGTGCTATTTTGTATTCGAATAAGAACAAACCGTGTTTATCTCTATTCGAATATGAAAAAAACCGTGTCAATCTTTATTCGAATAGAAAAAAACCACGTTCATTTTTAATGCCATGTCCGTCTCTATTCGAATAGGAAAAAAACATGTCCATTTGTATTCGAATAGAAAAATCGTGTCCATTTGTATTCGAATAGTAAAAAACCATGTCCATTTGCATTCGAATAATAAAAAACCGTGTCCGTTTGTATTCGAATAGACACGGACTCGACTTTTGGTTACACATCACCAAAAAATAGTGTAACCCGTGTCCCGAACGCCTATATATGGTATAGTATACCCGTGTCCGTAGGTTTCCCGTTCTTATTATCGGGCATTTGAGTCTTTTTTCTTCGCGTGATGAACTTCCAGAGGTACACGAGGACTGCGATGGATGTTGCATTCAATGGTTCGACACGATCGTTTGGTTATCTTCTCCGACTTTCCTTCTCTTGGTTTAGAAGCGGGCACAACTAGTATTGTCGATATGTTTTACAATACGATGCACGATCAATCGTCCAAACCCTTTGGCTTTAGTAATGGCACATATGGCATTCCCGTCCTGCTTTACTCCATTAATAATGGCCCGTTCCCTTCTGGAAATTCACAGTTATACTTTGAAATGGTGTTGAAATACTGGATTTAGAATCAACGTTTGCGTCAGATGAATATTATGAGACATTCAAGCAGAATAACTTTTGCACTGGAAAGTGATGCGTCTTTGCGCTGGGAAGTAGATCGTTTTGCGTTAATCCAAGGAATAGTTCGCGCCTGGATAGCCAGAGTCTTGTGTTAAGTCGCTTCAGTGATGAGTTTCTCGATATCCTGTCGGAAGGAGTAAATATGTCTCGAGATACAGAGAGGCTTCATTGATACCAGAATATCATCTTCGCATTGAGGCACTTCAGTGATTATTTCTCGGTATTAATTCGGACGCAACGAAAATGTCTCGAGATAAGGAAGGTATTCCATTGAACATCGTTTTGCATTAAGATGCTTCAGTGATGGGTTTTCAGTATCCCATCGGATGGCATGAAAATGCCTCAAGATAAGGAAAATGTCTCATTGAAACAAGAAATAGTTGCTGCGTTGAGGTAGTTCAGTGATGGATTTCTCGGTATCCCATCGGAAGCAGTAAAAATGTCTTGAGATAAGGAAAATGTCCCATTGAAACAAGAACGTTATTTCTGTATTGAGCTACTTCAGTGATGGCTCTAGTATACTCTCGGATGGCGTCAGAATGTCTCAAGGAAAATGTTCCGTTGAAAGAAGAGCATCATTTTTGCATTGAAGTACTTCAGTTATCGATTTCCCAATACCGTGCCGGAAGCAGTAAAAAGTCTCAAGATAGGGGTAGGTTCCACCCAAAATGAGCAGTATTAACGGTATGCATAAATCATTTTCAAAAAGGCATCCCCGGCAAGGATGTCAATTTATATACATACAGGATTCCTCATGTTTTTATGTCCATTCTTTAGCCTGCATGACCTCTGTCCCGAACTGTCTCGGCTGTGATGTAGCCCATTGTTCACCACCAGGTAAGTAAATGTTGTCACGCGCAGCCTCACTCAACTTGTACGACAGAACCTCGCCAGACGTTGCATCGCTTCAGGTCCTCTGCACGGCGTTAACATCCAAGCTGGCGCTTGCGTCAGTATAATCTCTACTGCTGCCCCCATCGCGTCAGATGCGGGGCAAGCTGCTGTTCTTGGGCAGGTATGCCCTTCGGGGGTAAGTGGATTGGCATCAAAGTATCTTCCATTTACTGTGAATGGACTTTTATGCTGCTCGAATAAATTTTGCGTCCATCTGGGGATCAAATTGATGTAAGTAGAGTATTATTTTATCGCCAATTTATATACTGATAACCGCATATTTCATCCCTTCCTTAGCGCAAACCTGGTTCTTGAATGGACGCAAAATTTATATAGAGCAGCGTAAAAATTCGTTCAATAGACGGTATCTGTGGGTAACATAACAGCAGATTTATGGTGAAAAGGGGAAGGAAATGACAAAGAACTTTAAGATACGAATCGAGAGTTGCGGAATCTGCGCTACTGTCTATAGACTTGTTCTACCGCAGTGTATGTATATGTTCAATAATTGCCTCATTGCTGCATGTTCCAACTTGATTCAGCATTGTTAATTCAATTAGCCATCTGATTTCCACTGACGTAAAGCGAATAAAAGAAAGGACGGGCTTCGAGAAGGACGGAGTTGTCCCCATTCACGCTACTTTGAGAAAGTGACATACGGTTCAAGAGCCTTATCGCACAAATTTGGCGCGATCCATTTTCACCCGATCCCAAAACAAGTGTGCATCAGTTTCTTCATCAGTCCGCATCAAATATTCTAGAGGAAATCAGGATATAAACACATACCTTCTGATCTGCGTACGTGGGCACCCTGAGTTCAAACAATGAATGTTTTGTATCCACGACTGTGACTCGATCGGCTTTTCAGATCGCAGCATAGCGACCCATGTCATACTGGCAAGAACAGACTGTTCCAACAAAGCACATTTTAAAGCTCAGGCGACACGCACATTGATTGCTTCTCCATGCGCTTTATCGCCTAATACTATCAGCTCAGGTGACACACACATTATTGCCTCTAGTATCAAACGTAGGAACATAGTCGTCTGCAAAAGACTATTTGACGAGACTGCATAAAGCAGCCTCAGTAAAAAGGAGCGTCGAATTAGTGCACTCAAAATATATGAAACAACAACTACAGTTCTTTACCTGTACATAGATGAAAGCAAGAACAGACTGTTCCAACAAAACACATTTCAAAGCTCAGGCGACACGCACATTGATTGCTTCTCCATGCGCTTTATCGCCTAATACTATCAGCTCAGGTGACACACACATTATTGCCTCTAGTATCAAACGTAGGAACATAGTCGTCTGCAAAAGACTATTTGACGAGACTGCATAAAGCAGCCTCAGTAAAAAGGAGCGTCGAATTAGTGCACTCAAAATATATGAAATAACAGCTACAGTTCTTTACCTGTACATAGGTGAAAGCAAGAACAGACTGTTCCAACAAAACACATTTCAAAGCTCAGGCGACACGCACATTGATTGCTTCTCCATGCGCTTTATCGCCTAATACTATCAGCTCAGGTGACACACACATTATTGCCTCTAGTATCAAACGTAGGAACATAGTCGTCTGCAAAAGACTATTTGACGAGACTGCATAAAGCAACCTCAGTAAAAAGGAGCGTCGAATTAGTGCACTCAAAATATATGAAATAACAGCTACAGTTCTTTACCTGTACATAGGTGAAAGCAAGAACAGACTGTTCCAACAAAACACATTTCAAAGCTCAGGCGACACGCACATTGATTGCTTCTCCATGCGCTTTATCGCTTAATACTATCAGCTCAGGTGACACACGCATTATTGCCTCTAGTATCAAGCGTATGAATCATCTTCAACAATTAGGATAATTAAATGGAGTAGTGATTGGAGATTACATAGTAACGTTGGGAATGACGAAAGCAACGGGTTAAAACATTCCTTCGGCGCTTGCGTTAACAATGATTGAAACGCCGCGCATAAATCGGCGTTGCTGCGGAGCAGGTGTTGTTGCATAGCGACATGTAAGTCTTACGATCCTTAAAGATTTGATCGTATAACAGTCTGTTTAGGTCACATAAAAACTATGAAGATCTTGTTCGGACTCGTGAGGAGGAAGAGTGCCAGTTGCAGTTGCTGCTGAGTCAGAGACGCAAGCGGAAATATGAAGAGATGACAGACAAGGCTGAATCCCCTGAATCTGCCAGGTATATAGTGACCCGAAGCTCTGCAAATCGCAAAGTACTACGACTATATCAGACCATGCCTTGGGATACTTGAAGCTAAAAGCTTTGTAGTCTGTCTTAGCTGTCTCATGGGAGCAGGCTGCCAAAGATCATTCTAAATATGGATCGTTATCCGTTGCTAAGAAGGCATTCGTATAGTGCGTCTCGAGGAGAGTTATTTTTCCAATCCTTTCTAATACTTGTATCTAGTCTCACGTTAAATTCTATTATTAATCTGTCTTGGGATTATCACAATACCGTCAAGTTCGACAAGAAGAAATGGCAGAAGTATCAAGAACAGAATGGTTTCGAAACAGTCTCACTTGTAAGAAGACACACCATGTGCTTGGAAACCATATATGAGGATCTTGATCATGAAGTAAGATAAAGAAAAAAGTGAGTGCTGTGACGAATTTCTTTTTCTGTAAGTCTACGTCGAAACGCCTGGCTGACCGGTTCCGCAATTGCTGCAGTACTCTTTTCCCGATGGCGAAAACTGATGACGAGCTTCGTATATTCAGAATATACTCTCACTTGTAAGTAAAGACTTCTTTGTAATTAATTTTTTATTTTATTTTAGGTTGTCAATCTTCGCATTTCAACAGGATTCGTTAGACAGCTGGAAAGACATGTCTGAGGGCGATATTTTCCGGCTTTTCTTCAGTCCAATATTTGCAATTGTGTTCGAGGGCTCGACAGTGTCTCTCAGAGCGTAAGTCAGGAGAAAACTATTTGGTTTGGTGACTTCCTTAAAACTGCTCTTTGCAGAGGCGAGACGGAAAATAGTGCCTGCACTCAAGCAAAAGCTCTTCGAGATCAAGGAAGTCTAACTCGTGGTGCGTTCAAAGTTGACTTGCGCCTAGTACTTGTTCATGGTCTCAGGCAACACGACGTATCAAACTGCGAGTTTGCAAAGTCTGGTTATCTGAGAAGGAAGGTGGTGGTTGATAACGTGAAGGTGATCGTCGAAGCAAAATGTATCTTAGACCATATTATCCAGAAATGCCGTCTTAAACACGAACAAGCTAAGAAGTTGACAATTGTCAATCTTCAAGCTTGCGGTAAGTTAAAAAAGAGAACAAAAAGGAAACAAAATTGGTCGTTAACTGTCTGACACAGGTTTGAAAGCGCAGCTTATAGCCCTGAAACTCGATAAGGATGGGGAAGGTTATGTCTCGCAGATAGTTGGACGGACGATCAAGTTCCCATTATCGTTGAGAGATATCCAGTGTTTCTTTGACATTGGCTTGCCCCAGCTTTACCATCTGAAGGTAAGTGTCTATCGTTGGCTTATATAGATGGCTTTTACTCAAAATCGTTGGAGGATGTTGCTGAGAAAAATGCTCGCATATTGCGAGATGGCATAAACATTGATGACAGTGAGTTTGGTAGTCAATCTCCACTGCCAGAGCCACACTTTCTGAAGGAGACCTGGATGGGACCAAAGACCGCTCGCCAATCCTCGATACCTCCATTACCAGCTGTGCACCAGTAAACGCATCTATGCTTCTGTGCGTTTATAGTGAGTCACCCGCTAATTTCAAAGAGTGTTAGTGGGGTTTATCGAGTGCATGTGGAGTGTATAATATTCATAGCAAATTGAAAATTACGGAGTTTGTGCTACTGTCTGCAGACTTGTTGCATCGCAGTGTATCTGGCACGTTATGGGAAGAGAAAAGTAGGGATGTTTTGGTTTTCTCCTTGGAATAAAACATCTTGAAGCTAAAACCGCTCGAATTAGTGCAACCTAGTCCATATGTGATCCACAAATTAACACGTAAAGGCAAATGATGCGACGCGCTTAAGATAAGAAGCGTAAACATCGATAAACATATTCTTCTCTCTTTCTTTTTTCCCTTTTTGAAAGGGTAACTCCATCTAGGGCGTTGAAGCACACCACATATAGGGAGGATAGGCAGAAATAGGAAGGCGTTTCTTATAACGCCATCACAGCCGAAATCTGTGTTAAACAATCGCTATTGAAGCCGCGTATTTAACAAGATCGAAAACTCAGGCAGCCTATCGCAGTAATAATGAAACACGTAGAAGCTATCAATCTGAAACGTAATTTGAGCTTTATGCGAGAGATTAATTGATGGTAAGGATATGAATGGATAAAGGAATACTATAAACTAATGTAAACTACGAAAAATTCTATTTCCCTCCAGAAGGTGTAAAATTGTACAAGATAGACTTAAGCCCAGGTTCCGATGACAGCCATCAAACCAGCGCCAACATACATGGATAGGAAACAGACAGTCTTTCGGACAAGGGACGACTGGCGGAAACCGGCATTGTGGTTGATTTCAATGCTCATGAGCGAGACATAGGCATTGTAAAGAAGGATACCAGCAGAGAGAGAGTCCAAAATAGCTTGGGCAAGAACAGACGAGCTTGAAGTTGGGTTGAAAGATTCGCGGATACCAACGCCGATAGCAATTCCAATAGGTGTCATGATAATAAACAGGAAGCCCATTACCAGCGGCTTCAACCAGGACTTGCAGTTGAGATCATTGATTCGGGTACCCAAAGCGATACCTTCAAAGAACTAGAAGTGAAATCGTCAGTAAGGCTTTTTCTGCGTGGCTTCAGGTGCAATTTCCTTACCTGATGGAATACAAGAGCAATAAGTAGGGTTGTGAATTCATCGGTGTGAATGGTGCCCAAGGTGATACCAATGATAATAGAGTGCATCACAATACCCAGTTCGAGGATCAAAGTACCGATGTTCTTGACAGACTGATCGTCTTCAAAAAGACCGGCAGAATGAACATGACCGTCGTCAGCAAATCCCTTGTGGTCATGACCGTTTGCCAATGTTTCTGAATGAGTTCTGGCAAGATCTTTGTGGTCGGAACCGCCTTCCAAAGCCGTGTTAGCCAGCTCACGTTCACGACGTTTTTGGGCAATTCGATCGAGGTTAGAAAGAGCACCCAGTTCCAGCAACTGCAATGCAAAGGAAGCAATCATGCAAAAGACACCGGCAAAGGCATGATATGTTTGCCATCCTGGAGAGAGACAAGGGCTACCGAAACGTTCGAGTGATTCAGGCAACATATGAACAAATGCTGTAGCCAAGATGACACCGGTACCGACTACAAGGAGACATACGATATTAGGATGGCATTGGAAGAAAATACTGAAGAAGGAAACATACAAAATTTGCCAACGGTCAAGATCCAGTCGCGAATACCACCTTGAGAATAAGGGCTGATACGATGTAAAATGATGGGACCAAAAATACCTAATCATCAAAAGTAAATGAGTCAATGTTTTTCTTTTGAAAACAAAATTATATATATTACCAATAGCGCTTGTTCCCAAAACAATGAAAATTGAACCAACACGCATAGGAAGCGAGTATTCATGATCGTGTTCAGCTTCACAAGCCTCTTCGGCACTAGCTTCATCTCCGTGGGCATGTCCAGCATGCGAATCTAAATGAAATGATAAGTAAAGAGTGACAGATTTACGGTTGATATACTTACGTTGTGCCTGGGCTAAATAAATCAGGGTAGCAAGTGCAAACAAGATACACCAGATTTTTTGCATAGTATGATCTGTTTGATGTACAGCAGTAAAGATAAGAAAAAAGACGAAAAAAGGGAGATAGTTTTTATAGTGACCGTGGAGGTCCTCGCGATGAGTACCCTTCCAGTGATCTGAGTAGAATAATGGCCAATCAAACACAAAAATTTCAGTAAAACAGAGTCACCTTAACTGGCAGGGTACATCTAAATTTTTTCCCGATGTTCCATGAAACGCTTAAAAATTTTTTCACATCTTTTTTTTTTTTTTGGCTGATCACTTATGCATCTCAGGGATCATGCTTTTGTTGCGGATCACAACGCTGTCTGTTTGTATTCTATGCTATCTTCCTTTTGAAAGAAGACACTTTTAATCCAAAAGGGCAAATAAAGGATCCATGTATTTGTCGTACTTGTGTTACTCTACACTTGATGTTGCGAATCCCTGGGACTTGCAGAAAATCAAATCACAGCCGAATATCGGAATCGACCCGTGCTACTATCAGCTCGATCACTCTTTAGAAACAACCACCTCTGATTGGATAGCACGCCATTTTTTTTATTTTCGATCTCAAACGGATCCGTTGCTTATCTCTAGAGAATACTATTTACATGAGTAAAAGAAGGAAAATAGGGAATCATGAAGAAAGAAGGAATGCCCTAGGGACTGCTGCCAATGATTTAGGACTCGAAACTCTTTTCCCAAAATCCTGTTCCTTGTGGTACGACTTCTCTTTTACGAGTAAAGGATCGGATCGCCACTTTACATCCCGGTACCAACATGGCCACATTCATCTTCCACCATTGGCGGTTATATTCCATTTGTCGATCATAAGCCTTGTTCAAAAAGTCTTTGTAAAAGACAGACAATGCTTCAGCTGTTACTGGCTCGCCTTGCTCTTGCACTTTTTTCGAGGAAATTTCAGTTGTAGCTAAGAACAATGCATAAAAGCCTTACATTGACGTTCATAGTCTGCCTTGGCCCTGGCAAATAATGCATTGTTTGCTGACCAAAATGTTTCATTAAACGTATCCACTTCTTGTTGAGCCAATCGCCATTCCCTTTCCTGCATCGAATTGAGCTCTTTCTTTTCTCTTCTTTTGGTGAAAGTCTTTGTGTACCTCTTCTGTTTCGTTGGGGGGAATATAGTACTTTACAGGTCGCAAATTGGAAACAGGGTCGGGTGTACCAATCATATCAGCTGCCACAGGTTGTTCCATCCAGTCTTGCTTTTGTCCTCTACCTACATGCGTGGCTGTTGTTAAGACATGTGTCCCTGGTAAATAACATTTCGTGACATACGGGTAGCGAAATAGCGTTGTGATAGTAGCTGTCCGCGGTATGGTAGTGTACGACAAAATCGCTATCATTATTATCAAGTCAAAACCATGCCATCCATGTACGGGAATGCTGTTGTCTTTTACCATGACGCTCATGTTGCCCTTTCGACGATGGAACCCTCGTCGTTTGCGGTGCGATTTTTTTTTGTGAAAAAAAAACCCCGAGATTGGAGGAGCAGTCACAATGCCATTTTCATGCCCATTGTGTTTTGCCTTTGACGGCATATCTAATCTTTTCTCGCTATGAGTCGATTCCAACGTCAACGAGCGCAGAAACCCAAATCGTCCGCGTCAAAGAAATCAAAGGCGCCAGAGACATTTGAGGATTTTATGGCAGGGGGATGCCGATCACGGAAATCGCCATGTGATCTCTAACGGAGTGTTATTTCTTCTATATTAGAGGGCGTTGCCTTTGAGGAGCAAGGTGAACGGTATGCTACGGGTGAACGTGCACAGCGCAACTATGAACGCGCTGCTGAAATGTATGGCAAGGCACATGATCTGAATGAAACCGATGCCGATTGCCTCTACAACTGGTAACAATTTTTTTTTTTTTTGGTAAAAAAGCTCCTCCATTCATTGTTGTTTTATTGGAAAAAAGGGGTCGCGTTCTCTTCTTGTTAACTACGCTTTTTATGCCGGCATACACTGCACCTGAGAAGAAATTAGAACACCTTGATATGTCGATTGCCAAGTTCCGCAAGGCACTTCAATTAGACGTGAATAAGACCGATGCTCAATTTAACCTTGGTCAAGCATTACACCAGCGATCGGAAGTGCTTCAAGAAACCACGGAGATTGATAATGCTTACAATCAATCGGCGATCGGTAATAGACACGGAAGGTTCGTGTATGCATGCTTATCCCTCGTTTCTTAGCCCTCCAGGAAGCTATTACGTTATTTGAAAATGTATACCAATTGCAAGAGAAAGAATACAATGCATGCCGGTCAGACACAACAGAGACACAGAAGACGCCATCAACTGAGGAAGGTGGCAAGGAGCAGCAGTCAGGGGAGGAAGGAGAGTATACAACGGTTACAGAGGTGGAACCAACAACAGCCTTCTCACTCGTGGATACATTGGTTTCGACGGCTGAGACAATGACAACGATGGCATCCATGCTTGCATCTTTCCAAACATCGATGGATTTGTTTAGTCGTGCACGTGCAAAACTCTCTTTGGCAGAAAAGTGGTTGCTGAGTATTCCAGAGGGAAAAGATCACAAGCAGGCCAGAATTCAGATCAATCTGAAAGAGGCACAGAACTTTGCTTCCATGGCTGATCGGTCGTTCTTAGCGTCTGGTCAGGTAGATCATACCTTGTTTGGCCAGGCTATTGAAAGATTGGATGAAGTGATAGAGCAATTTGATGTCAAACACGTTGAAGCCATGTGTGATCGTGGCGACATATTGACATCCTATGCACAGGCTTTGCTGGATCTCTCCGTCAAATCCAACACACCTCTGGTACCAGAAACCACGGGCAAAGAGGTTTGGCAATTGTATGCACAGGCGACAAAATCGCTTCAATCGGCTTTGGCAATTGAGCCAAAAAATCTCAGCATTCTTAACAAACTGGGAGACGTTAGTATTGCTCGCGCACGGCTTCCATTGCCAGTGGCCGAGCGAAACAAGGTTCAGCTATTGAAAAATGCCGAGTTTTACTTTAAGCAGGCTGTCGAGATCAACAAAGAGGTGCTTACAAGCGGCTGGATTGGCTGGGCATTTGCCACCTGGGCACAGGAAAGCTGGGTTGGAACATCAGGAAAAAAGGCTGAAGCAATGAAGATTATCCAGACATGGATTAAACGGGGTGGTGATGAAGAGATGTTTCGAAATGGAACGGAAGACAGCGAAACGCTCGATGAAGCGTTTGTCGATTGGGTTTGTGAGACATTTTTTGCAGAAGAGGAAGACAGCGAGAATGAATAATAAACTTGAATTTTTTAATTTATACTGTAAAATGTAGCTGATCGTCGCTACGAGATTGCCCACATTGACGCCTCTGATCTAGCATAACTGACCATATACACACAAGTTCCTCCCTCCCAATTCTGCCGGTGACCAGAACATCCATTTAACGATGTTATCATATCCAGCCACCAGGCCAATGATCCCACTTTGATTATCGTTGTCTCAAGTATAATACCAATCTTTTCTTGATTTCTGGAAAGAGACCAAACCTTGTGTCTTATCCACCGTAGCTCTGGTAACGTTTAGTTAAAGTACGTTTGCTGACATCTTCAGAAGAACTTGCTCTCTTTCTTTACTCGGATTATGATTGCTGCATTTCACGCTGATATGGGACGTGCACACCAAGTCGATGTCGGTCATGTCCCATCTGCACACCCAGATAAGATGCTCTTGGATTTAGCTCTGCTATTCAATGACAAGCTGCAGCTACTCTCCACAAACCAATAAAGCGTCACTTTGCGTACTTTGAGTCGCTCAGATCCTTGGAGCGCTACTTCCATCAGTTACTCCAGGAAGATCAAGACGGGTTCTCGTTAGCTAACCCTAAAATAACTTGGATTGGGAGTATCAGAAAGACTAACTGTTTTTTACGCTTTTTAGAAAGCCCTGTCGGTGCTATTTCTGTATTGTAACACCCATTATCGTGCTGCTCGAATGTGTATTCCTAGTTGCCTTGTAGCAGGTGACACATTGAAAACTTCTCAAAATCAAATTGAAAAATATGAGCTTATCCTGGTCAATCTATACATTGTGTAGCCACGTTCATCATCATGGTTCTGTCCAACTTTATGGAAAAGAAAAGTAGACTGCCCATTTCAGAACATAAATATCTAGAGATGACCATTCAGGATAGACCCATTTATGAAAGACAGACACTGCGACTTGGCATACTGCTTTGCTGAATCTAGCGTTTGTAACAGAATGTGCAGAGTTTTGATCTCGGGAGCAAGTGATATAGTATCACTTTTTAAGGAATGGTACCAGCTTTGGTACCCGAACCACTGAGCGAAAAAAAAAGAAAGAAGGTTCGACCACAAAATGGGGAATCATATCCAATTAGGTGAACATACGATCTACGGAGGCAGAGCCATACTTAAAAAAAAAAAAAAGCAAGAGAGTATATCCCGCGGAAGGATTTTGTTTTGAAAAGAGTGTCTTTCCGAAGCGAAAAATTTCCTTTTTCAGGTACTAAAGATAGGAATTTTTGGGCGTCGTTAGGACAAACAAGAAAGAAAAAGGAAATGAGGCTTTGGCTTTGTTTGGTTCGTGCTTCCGAGCAAATATTGTACCCGCAAGGTATGCTTAACAGCTACGATTTGTAGTGGGTGCTTTAGCCGGTCTACGTTGGCTTAGTGGTGAATTTTAGTTTTCAATGGCCGTTTTCCCTCCTCATGCAGGGTTTGTGGTGAAGTCAAGGAAAAGATAGCCCGAAAATAAGGTGTAGATCTAATTTTTGACGCGATATGCCAAGGCCAACTACTGAATCTCTCCATGCGAGGCTCTTCAACGCATTCGGAGCGGTCGGACACTTCAGGTATTGTGCACTTTGTCAGTATATGATAAGCGGACATAGCCAAGATACTGTCATACCTGGAAGTAGCGTTGCCTGATATAGATGTAGTCTTGCTCTCAGAATACAAAGGGTTGTCTACATGAAAATCATCGTTACCCGTCAAACATGTAAGAAGACGTAAGAGATCGACACGATTTTAGATGTATTGCGATTTGCTGGATATTTCTATGATTATATGGTAGTCTGAAAGATACGTATGTTCTAACCAGTAAAAGTAATCTAAGATGACACGATCCGAGATTAGAACGCCATCAATATTGTAGCGGCCAATCGATCTTCAATAGCCGAACACAAGCACAGTACCTCAACTGCCGATCGATGAATTCAATGACCTCCTAACATAAGTTGATAACAAAAAGCACGGGAATACAGGTATGACGTTTCCTGGATGCGCAGCCTTCATTATGTCAGCTTGTCTCCTTGGAATTTATATCACTACGAGAAAAATTATTCTTGAATCAAAGGATACATCATTTAATAAGGCCTGAAAATAAGACATGAATAGGGCCAGAAACCTTCCTAAACACATTCTTATTCATGTCTTATTTAAAGGATTAAAACAATCGTATCATGGGATTCTGCCCTTGTTTATGTCTTATTTTAAAAGATAAACGACATTTTTATTAGCAGATTCATGCCTTGTTCATGACTTATTAAAGTCTCGCTGATCAGTACCGTTAATCATTATTGGATACAAAACATGTGGAAAATCCTATCCTAACAGATAATCAGAATACTTACCGGTCTCTTGATGGTCTAGATGAGACGAAGGTTTCCAATGCTATTGCTGCTGTCTCCCGATACCATTCTTGACCATATGGCATAACGCGCAACAGGAGTTCCAGAGAGTTTTTCCGTTAAGATCCCAACAAAATCATCTATGTCAGAAGAATCGACAATGATGACCTTGTCTCTCCCGGACGGACGGAAATAAACGCTCCTGAATACTCTGTCAATGACAGGATTGTATACACAGACGATGTGCAAATGATACTGAAACACCAGAACCTTGAAAATGTCGAACCATTTGTGTAATGGTTGTCATATGTAAAGATGTTGTTATATCACCAAACGCTGTATATTGAATAGGAGGAACTGCTAGATATATTAGAATATAAAAAAGTGATATAGTAGTAAAAAATTTGCCTTGTATTGTTGATGATGCTGGTACCCATAATGCAGGTTCAATAGTAAGTTGATCTGGATGACGAGGTTTTGGCCCTTGTAGATAATGACGCCATGCAACAGCTGAAAATACTTGTTGCAAGTTGGTTACTGAAATTTCTCTCCTGCAACCAAGAATGCTTCTACTATTAAAATATAGTAGATCTGGAAGCAAAAGGAGCTTGGAGTCACGATGTCGAAATCTTTCAAGATCTTCCCAAATCAATGTCCATTTGGAATTTTTGATCATTTGGTCGAGAAGTCAATGCACTAGCAACAGCCGCAATGTATTAGCAACAGTCGCAATGTATACTGCCAGTGACATAAATGAAAGATCATGCCGTTGACGTGGCAATTGTTGAAGTTGGTGACTGACAGCAGTTACTGCATCGACTTGTTTTGACCAAACACCGAGAATAGTCGTAGGCTTTTCCCAATGTATCCATGAAGGATCAAGGTTACTAAAAATAAAATATCATTAAAAATATATCAAAATAATCGACATTACTTAATGGACATATTCTGTCAGTCTTGTATAATTATTGTCAAAGTATCTCCAAGCAAAACGAAATTCCATTCGATTTCCAAAGGATCGATTACATGCATCTTGCAATGAAGTAGACTCCCAGATATCATCAGGATGCCAGCCTTTGCCATGGCGATTGCCAGTCTTTTGGCGATGGTAAAACAGCGACTTAATTTTAGAATATGCTTGCATCTTATGCAAGTGAAAGGGTCCATTTCCAGCTAGGAATCCACTAGTAATTGAGTGTGCAAATCCAGCCAGAGAGGAATAGTTGCTAAATCGGTCACGGCGATACCCAGAACGGCTGGTTGAATTACCAAATAGACCTTTTAACAGATCATCATGGTACAGAGAACCACATTTGGTGTGCCAAGTTCCAGTAAGGTCTTCTGTTGTTCGAGGTTCGAATTCAAAACCGAGATCCAAGTAATTTTTGAGAAGGATCCAAAACATCCTATCTCAAGTCAGGAAAACAGTTTGATAAACCAGTAGGAGATTCGATAGAAGCCTTGAGACCAGTACCAAGTGTGATAAAAAAAAAGCCATGATAGTCACCAAAGAGATCAAAATATTCATCAATCATGGCTCGCATTTGAGATATCAACAACCGCTAGCACTCGCGTTTGCCCATTGCAGGTGTGTTGGATATAAAAGTATACTTTACCAAATACTTAGTCTCCATCTGTGAAGGGCGACTTGAATTCGCGTATCTATCATAGAACATTATTTAGAGACATGAAGACCGACATGAGTTACCTGTCAATAGTTATGCTTAATCGCACAAAGTATGCAGCACGATTGCGGGACGAATGTTGCAGTACGCTTCCAAAAACTTGATGGTTTTACCAAAGGCTGGCAGCGTACGCAAATTCTTTCACAGTAACACCAGATACTCCCAATAGCTGAGCGCTAAGGCCGCCAACTCCTGTGATAGTATCTAGAGAGACTTTTTTTTTGCCTTTCCTCGTAGCTCTGGTTCCATGGCGGTCTCTGTAATATGACTAGTAGTCAAATCAGGCTCTGCTCCTTTCCCTACATCCCTCAAACCGAGCTCACTGCGCACTCGACGATCTTGCGCACGTGTTCTCCGAGTGGCAACGTGTCGCACGCTCGATATTAGGCACCCATCGCGAGTACGTGCGGTCCGTGTCCGGTAATACCGAGGTCGACGAGAGGGGCACGCACCACCTTCGATCAGCTCGGCCATGATGTCGAAGATCTCGTACGTGAGGATCGAACGGCGCAACATCATCACCACTCGCTCTGAATCCTCGTACATACGCAAGTAGTTGGATTCTTCATATGTACGGATACCGAGCTCGATGTCTGTCTCCGATGGAAACGCGAGCCAGTGGCACTGGTTGCGATCGTCTCGGAACACAAATGTCATGTTGTAGACGCGGTATCCACATGCGAGGACTCTTTCAATGTGTCCTCTCACGGCTTCGAAGAAGATGGATTCGGTGATAAAAGGGATGAATGTCGGGTTTATGTCGTACATAAAGCGGGTGAGATTCAACCCAGGCATCATTGCATTCTCCTTGTACATATCGGTTGGGGAAGGAAACAAAGTGAGTTCAACGTAGCGTGACATTGCGAGTTTCTGCATAACGTTGGCTGCGTTTGGCCCGGGGGCGTTGTTCGACTTAATAAAGCGACTGTACAGACCGATCGTTCTCTCCAGACATCTGGCACTAAAATACCGCAATGGGCCGAGTCTACCAATGATTTCGGGTACATGGGACAGGTGGTGCTGGACTGGTGTAAATAACGAAACGGAGCGAGAAGCCTCCATATCATCCATAATATTCTGCAAAGCGTCGATGTCTAGGTCAAATCGACCCGGTTGATCGGACAAGGAGTATTTGCCTTGTATAAGGGAGAAGACATGGTGGGCCACACCATGCCCTAACAAGTGCATCTCGTCGAGGCCCCCAGAAGTGTACAGTTTGCATCCATTTTTGCACATGGCATAACTTTTCAGCTGTACTAGATACATCTTCTCTGCAGCCTTGTAGGACCGATGTGGCGAGAGCAGATGCTCGAGCTCTGCGCAGCAGTTATTATAAAAGTCTTGATGGATTCGAGACATACCTGGATTTGCTAGTGAAATAGTCTCGTTAGCCACTTGAAGGATTTCTTCGTACGCAGCCACATAGATTCCGTGCTTGATCATGACCGCATCATTTTCACGTTTTGGTCCATAACAGGATCTTCGCGATGATTCTCGGTCTCAAATTCATAGTCCGTTGCTGCATGATCTCCATCATTGGTCACATCTTCAACCATCATTAGCTGTAATCAGGGGAAGTCCATGTGTAACCGTCGTATCCATCGTATCCATCATAATCATCGTAATCGTCGCCGCACATTAATACAGTAGTATCTGCGCCGCGAAGTTCGTTCAAGTTTTCCTCATGTGGCAGAGTCTACTTTTCTGCTACTGGTAGCTGCGGCCTGAGCATCAGTAGCTTGCGAAGCTGTCGAACTGAACGATACGTTAAACAGTTATTCTTTCATGCCGGCGATTCTCCCCATGACTTACAGCAAGAGGGCACCTCCGGGAATTCACTGCAAACATTCTTTGGCATGTTTCGAAAAGGTTTTTCGAACTTTCCCCTTACACCTGCGGCATCGGATATGACCGGTTTTTGCAGGCTTTCTCTGAACGCGATTATTAGTTTTCATGATGACGTTACAAAAAGAAAAAAGAAGTTCGGTCGACTCCTTCAGGCGATGTGTCACGATCTGTCATCTTGTGCGACATGTTACACTATTTCAATAAGCTGAGTGGTTGATCGTTTTGTATCTTTCGGTTTTGTTCACCATGCCACAACCCACTTCACAAATAAAGATATTCTTGATGCTGTTGAAAGCGTTTCGAAGCGTCTGGAAAGGATAGAGCAACTCGTTCTTGAACACCAGACGAGAATGGACTTGCTAGATATCGAGATACATGCGATGTCGGAAAAGCTCGATAAGTTGAAAGAAAATGAGACTGATAGCAGGGAGTCCCCCGTTGCCGCCGATAACGAAGTAAGGCCGGCACAGAGAACGCGTCCTCGCCCTGTTACCATCGTCAACAACAAAAGCAAAGTGACCCCTCTGTCGATGGAGTATTTGGAGGCCTATATGCACCAGAACTTTTTCGGACAAGACGAGTCAGCAACTACGGAAGCGATGGCTCATCTACGCTCTCTGACATCTGATACATTGATCGACTTGCGCATTTCCTTGGGACTGGAGGAATTTTCAATCCCATGGAGTGAGGTCCCCGCCGTTCGTCAACGGGATGCTGTGCATACCTTAGAGGATAAGGTGGCAAGTGTGGGAATCCTACTAAACGAATGTAAAAATTCATGGGCAGCCAAATGGTTGCTCCATACAAGTGGGGTAATGCTCAACAATACCGTAAGAGGCGCGCAAAGGTACGGATATCATCATACTTGATATATATTAAAGCGCGATAGCAGAGTATTGATGACGAAGAGAATGGGAGGTAATGTCTTTTTTGATTCCCTGATTAGCGCAGTAGAAGTTAAACATATCCACATCCATCAGTTTTGCGGAGCGTTCTGAGCAAGATGTAGCTGTGACGCCTGAAAACGATGAAAGCTCAAGAAAGCGACATAGAAATCGATTTTAATCCGTAAGTCGCACCATGACTAAAATAGCTGTATGCTTACGCTAGATAAAAGGATAAAAAGGCATTCTCAAAAGCAAAACTTACTCAGAAAGCAAAACTAGAATGTCAGTTTGGAGCTCCTAATCTATAATTCAAGGATGGATCCTTGATTAACGCTTGATTTTTGTCCTGAGATAAAACTATAATTACAGTTTATCTTGTTTTTCGCTAAACTTGGGATTCAAGGATCGCTCCTTAAATAAGACTGAACTATCCTTGAATCACAGAATGATCTTTGAATAAGGCTGAGAATCCTTTAATAATCCTTTAATTCAAGGATTCTCAGCCTTATTTTTCCCGTAGTGTCAGATTGGTAGTCCCACTTGTACTGAAAGCATTATCCGTAGTGGGAATGTCTTGCATAGTAGGAGATTTTTGGGACAGCATATTAGTTCTGCTAGAGAAAGTACTCGTATCAATGTTACTTTCGATATCTCTTTCTCACAGCTTCAACCTACGGTTCTTGGCAAATCCGGATTTCCTCTTGATCGCCTAAATTCTTCACGGATCGTAATGCATTTTTTGTGAGGGTGTTTTCAGCTTCTGCTCGCTCTTGTGACAACTTCACGTTTCTCCAGAACTCCTGCTCGTGGGTTCTATTTTTTCACACCTTGAATGACAAGTGCAAGTCAGCAATATTTGAGAGGTTCTCCAAATCCTTCTTGCAAATGCTTGAAGATTCCGGATTTTGAGAGAGGGTGTGTTACAAAGCCTTCTGAGTATGAATAGAGCTATGTGGTGGATAAAGCTCTAGTTGGACATGCTAATGCAAGACGAGTCTCATGGACAAAGCTGCTCATGGAGATGAGGCAACCTCAGTACTGGATTAACTTGTGGCAAGCGTGAATTATTACCTTCAGCTTGTCAAGTGCACCACAATGACAATATCCGATTTTGAGAGTGGCTCCCGAAAAGAAGAAGATACTGTTCATCCAAGAACTGAATACGACATATTCACTGATATTACGATGAGAAAATTGGAAATGACGACATACCCCAACCTGCAGAAGAGAAATGTTGCATTTCACTTAAAGAGCAACTCTTTCACACTGTCACAATGATAGACTTTCTTGATGAGGAGATATTACATCCTATTTTGCAAAGGATCAATGCGATTAATAAACCTTTGAGCACTAAATCTTCCCCCCGATAAGCGATTCAACATCCTTTTCAGGCTTGAACTTTATATTACGGAGGATTTGAAAATTTACACGATGTTTTCTGGCGGTGGATCTGAAATTTCTTGAGAAAATTGGGTTCTGAAGTTAGAGAGGGTGCACTCTACAATCGACTTTTGTTATCAATTGCCGTTTGCAACTAGCACATCCTGCACCAACAGCTATCGCACAACATCATGTAGTAACCTTCCTGCTGGCCACTCAAAGCCACTGTAAACAATCCATTCGGGAGAGGCACATGTCACTCATTTTGCAGATAAATGTAGAAAAACTTGGACTGCCGTTTCCTTTACCTCCGCATTTTTTCTCATCACTGTCTTTCCTTAGTCCTGCCATCGAAAGACGTCCCTTAGTGGTAAGTTACTGAATGAAATCATCAATACTGTCGCCTCTCCTTTGTTATCAAAGTATACAAGTGATGATTTCGAAATTTACATAGCCTTAGCTCAAGCTGTCAAATATCCTGGACTATTCATCTCTACCGTGCTAAACTTTGCGCTTCATAATGGGCATTGACGCTGGCTTTGATCTTTTTCCTCCCCTGAAAAGCAACGTACACGACCAATCTATTTGGGCTGCTTTCATCACCGATATCGAGCAGACGTTTGCGGATGATAGCGCGGTAGTCCATTGTGCCGACAGAATTAATTTCGAAGTGGGCGAGCATCCTTCGCTTCCATACAAAGGCCATCAATTCAGAAGATTCAGTTCCAAAATATCAGGGCGTTCGCAAGCAGAGCCGTATATACGCCGTGTTTTTACCATTGCAAGATCCCATTTTGGTAATAAGGTCCATTTCTGGTCCGACTATGGATATGAAGAAGAACCATGGCCTATCTACACCTGGGACAAGCTTACTGAAGCTTGGCCCGAGATTTATAAAACCCCAGAGAAAATCAAATAAACAGCTGCGGTTGTTAATCAATGTGAAGCGAAGTTTAATGCAACCTCATCTCTTCTCTTCCTGCTCCACTAGCGACTTTTCTGGATCTCCACAGGCTCCGCCACCAAGTATATTATAAGACATTAGATTTATCTCGGCCTTCTTCCTAAGTGACCACATGCTTGCCAACTTTTTATTTTGAGGGCACGAGATAAAGAGCGAGCCTTTGAATCGTTTGACTGTGCCGTCAAGGGCAAGTGGGACAAACCTGGGTTTTCCACCACTGGAGTCTGACCCAGATTTTTGTGCCTTGCAGAACTGGCTCCTCCATTACATCGTGTCCCCAATCCTGATCCTTCCATCACTGGAACTTGGAAAACAGGGATCCGATACTATCGTTATTGCGTATGTTGGTTTGTCTGTCTGATAATATTACTTCTTGAGCGGGCGTTGTGACAGCTCAGTTGCATTTGATAGTACCGGAAATTCCTGTGCGGTATTAATCATTAACTTCATACTTGTACGTCAGGTAGTTACTTTGACTAGTATGATCGTTTTCGTTGATTTCTTTTAATACAATTTCAGGAATGACAACGTCCAATCCATCCACGATAATTGATTGCACAAACAGGTTCATAACATGTGCGATATATGAGATATGGGCTGAAACTTCCTTCTCAACTATGCGGCCACATCGCAAATATGCTGCTAGCATTGTCGGATGTCATAAAGAAGCGCGACTTGGTGAGATTGATTAACTTGAGTACAAAACTTAATAATTTGGGACACGGGCCTCAATCAATGTCAGCTCATGCGGTAAGGAAATAGTGCTGCTCTTGGAGCGAAGGAAGACAGCAGCAACCGGTAATCTATAAACGCTACCATCATCCAGCGTTGTTCTCCATGGATCTCGCATTGCACATACTCTACGGACGCTCGCGCTTTTTGCGCTATGTTTAAACTACGTTCTCATAAAGTGTTTGCTTGCATGGATTTACTGTCCGGTGAACACAAGCTCTGTTTCAGAAGAACCACGTACTTCAAAGCGCAGAGTTCAAATAGACGCTAAAAAAATGCTGACAAGTGAGAAATAGAAAAAAAGAATCTTTTTTTCTGATCTGGTCCTGCTAGACGTAGTACAATATTCGCGGTTCCTCGTCGGAGACCAGTTTTATTACGTGTTACGTCGGCGTGCAGCCTTAAGATACAGATTGATAGACACGATAGTTTTACATGACACTGCTTAATTCCGCTGACTTATACCTTTTTTTTTAAAGGGATAATGGAACGCCACGGCGTCTTATGTGTTGTACAGTTGTATATTCCTACTTGCAGTAGCATCTACGTTGGACAAACTCGGGGCCAACACGATGAGTGTGAGTGTATTTGCCCTGATTTGGTTAATTTGAACCAAAAACACCTTGAAGCTGCATTTGGACTTCAGACTCGATAAGGTTGTACAAAAGTAAAAAAGAAACATCTCTTTTAAAAGAAAAAGTTGCATGTATTATGGCACAAGTACTACACGACCGAAAATAATAGTATAATTAAAAAAAAAGAAGAAAAAGTGATGATAATGTTCCATGAATAAGAAAAAGGTATTAAGCCAGACGACCAGTTGGCAACAAGAAGTAAGAGGATTCCTTTGTGAGTAGACCACTGAGAGCATTATACCAGGCTATGATGGCGGTAATAACGCCAAATGCACCACCTGCTACCTGTGTGGTGACACTGTGATTAAATTCTCCTGCAGCCAATAGAATAAATGTCAGGAATAGGAAGAAGAACAAAGCCATGAGACCAGCAGAGGAACGGTGGGAAGCAATGAGCATAAGACCAGTGAAGATAGCCCACGACATGAGATAGATGCCGAGCGATTGCTTGAGTGTGTTGGCAGGAACGTTTGGACCTTCGTACGCGCCCAAGATGTTGGCTCCAGGAATAAAGATCATAGCATAGGATAACCAGAAACCACCATAACTTGAGAACGCTGTGGCACCAAAGGTATTACCCGTCTTGAACTCCCACATGCCAGCGAGTAACTAATGATAACATAGTCAGAAAACACTTTTTCGATGTCAAAAAAGAATCGATTCCTTTACCTGAGTAATACCTCCATAGAAAAAGGCCAAACCAACAACGATGTTGTTAGGACCAGTGGCTGGAACACCAGCACCAGCGTTATGAAGAGACAAAACAAAGGTTGTGAGGGCAAAAGCAGAAAGTCCCAAAGGACCAGGATTTGCTACGGTAGGAGCAGCATAGATAGGTGTTGGTGGAGCTTGTTGATATTTGTGCTCCACATCGTGATTGGCTGGTGCGTTGTCACTCGAAGACATCGTTGTTTGTGAGAAAACGAAAAAAAAAAAAAGTAGGAAAGGAAACACTTGGGTCTTTTGACTTTTATACAAAAACAGAAATTTTTTTTTCACGAACCCAAATATAATCAAAACAGAAGATTGTTCTATTTTTTTTTCTTTCTTACGCGCTAAATTCAACGTTAACGTTGCATATACACACTTTCCCCCCTTAAATGTATAATTTACTGATAGATGCATTGAATTTCTTTCTTTCTTTCTTTTTGGTTACCTAGCGACAAAGTAAATTTGGGAAGTAAGTGTGTGTGCGTACATTAGCGGAGATATCCGGCGATAGTTTAACCTTGTACTTCGGCGGTGAATCCAATTATGGGGCTACTCCCGGCTCTTCTCTTGATCCGAGTAATGCGTCTGAATTTCAACCACTCGTTATCATGATAATGTCACACAAGAAGTACGACGGGTTTTAACACACTATCAAAACAAAACTCCACCATGTGGGGTGAAAGAACCCGGTTATTCCGCAATGTGTGGGGTACGCGATTGTCAAAACCCACGATTTAGCCATAGTCACGTTCATACATTTCAAACCGAATGTTAAGTCATGAGCCACACGATTACTTATGTTTCGCATTCAGACTACACACACACATAGGCATGGTGAGAAAAGGAGTTATAGAATCCATGAACGCCTGCGGAAAAATGAAATGCCTACTTTTCTTTTATGCGCAGGGCACCCAGGTTCAAAAGTAAAGCACAGACCTACAAAAAAAAAAAGAAACGTTGGGTATCACTGATATTGATATTGCTGTGTCTATACAGCGCTTTTTTTTAACAACAAAGAAATATTTTCAAAGTTTCCGTGTCTCTCTCTCTCTCTATTTTCCTTGTTTTGTCCTTAAACCTATAGTCTGCAGTCTTACTACTTCCCACATGTTTTTGATCATCTGATTTATTTGTTCATACCCAATGTGGGTCTCTGGCTACAGGAAAGATTATAACCGTCGCAGTTTTATCCCTGATAGTCCTCATATGACCACATCTGTGTATTTAGAGATCAATGAGACAACTATAACTCGGCATATTGCCCACAGGATATGATGCTACTGATCACATCAGGCACGGACTCTTTTGGGGACAGTCCAGTGTGACAAAAAGTTTCACAATAGAAAAGGAACGATACAACTGCAAATGGTACAGATAGAGCATGCGGTCGAATGCGAACTAGGCATATTGCAGCTATCAAAAGTAAACGCTGTACTTTGTTCGCGTTATTCTGCCAGTTGAATGTACCCTCACCTAGTATAAATACTTGGACAAGACCTGGTACTTAAACTCACTAAAGAATTGCAGCATGACATCTGCAAGTATGTTGAACTTCGACCTCCTAACCTTTAATTTCAATCGTAATAACCATCGATATGCTTCGTTTAGCAGAGCCCGTTCAATCCGGGTTTGTTGATATTCTTGTCTCTTGAACTCGAAAACAATATCTAATGAGCTGTTTTCAACATCAAGAAATGTCAGCGCGTTGTTCATGACTTGCTCGTAGGGATATAATCTCTATGAAGCAACGAAAAACCATGGACAGGTTTGACTACCAGCGCGCATCGTGATGCAACACGCCAACGATAATGCAGGTATTACGCCGGTTGCACCTTGGGCAGAACTGCGTGACTTTCGTAACTCCTTTCAGTTTTTAGCGTGTCCTTGTGATACTGTGGTTCACTAGAGAATTGATGTTAGATCGTGCCGATGATATGAACATATGTGAACCAGCAAAGAGCAAGAAACAGCATGTTGATAAAGACAATATTACGTAGCGTGTGGGGGTGCAAAACAGGAAATACTCGAACTAAAACAGAAAATTAGCTTGGTTACTTGTTGCCCGTAGGGATTTAAGTTATCATGTAGCTACATCATGTTTATCCCGCGAATGCATCAGCGTTATGATGTGTAACCACCTACTCCCTTTGATACTGAAGGACTATCAGATACTACAACGTGAAGGTCGTCAAAGTTTGGGCAACAAGCCAATGGCGAAATTAAATTGCCGATCAACGTCAAACAGAACCATGTAGATCACTTATCCAAATCGGGAGAGGAGCAAGGTTCGAGGTAGCACTCCGTAGACTTTTGTTTGCCTTTTGGCTTCTGGAATTGGCCATAATGGCGCTCGCTGCAAGAAAAAAAAAGGGCGCATCATTACAAAATAGTTTCATGTCATTTCAAGGGATAGCAGGTCATTTCTTGCTTGTGATATCGTTTGTTGTTGGTAACGGATGATGGACACATCGTGTGTTTAGTGTCGGTGCCAAGATTTTAATTTACGCCAACTACTCACAAGCCACTCACTGTGAAAATGAAGACACAGCCTCACCCACGTTATCATGAATGCAACTCCTTGTAGCAACTTCTCTTTTTTTCCTTTTATACACACTATCCTTTTTTTTTAAAAAAAAAAAGAAGAAAACCAAGTGAAATAGCATATACGTGGATACTTCGAAAGTCACGATCACAACTCTCATAAAAGGGTAGAACGATAACGTCGTATGGTCGCCGCAGTCAATCCCCCCTCCCCTTATTATGATAGGTGAAAGAGCTGGAGGATTCAAGTACCAACTGGTCAATGAACACTATGCACAGTCAACTGTTCATTAAAAAGAAAAAAGGGAAGGGTTGGCTTGTGTAAGATTATGTTTCTTATATACGTCATTCTATCTACAAGATGGTAACTACCAACAAAGTCCTCCTCCGAAGCTAAAACACTCCAATTGATGCTTCCAAATATCCATTTGCTGCAATCCCCACTGTCCATCCTCATTATAAAACTTTTGGTTTTTCTTCTGGATCTCTGACGCGCTGATACCAGTGTTGTCCGTGTGGCTTTCTTTGTTGTCTTCCCAGACATTGTTGTGTCTTTGATGGCAAGAGAATCCTCTAGGGCTGTGGATGACCGGGATATCGAAGGTCCAGGCCGCTGTGATAATAAATTCGATGTCCACCCTATCGACACAAACACAAAAAAAAAGAAGTCAGTTCGCCACGCACACACAAGTATTAATTTCTCTCCTTCATCTTACCATGCAATGCCTCCTGTTTCACGATAACCATTGGGTACCTTCCATGTATCACGATGGGCCATCGTGAAGTCTCCTGCTTGGTCACCTATTTCCAGGTAGTTGTGCGGTTGCAAATCGACGGGTGGTGGTAGCTCAAACTCTCCATACTCCGCACTGTCCAAGCGACATGCATTGTAGAGCATGTCATCATCAGGAAAGGCAGGCAAATCAACAATGGATGGTGGAAGATTGGTTTGACTGGAAGAAGGTTTAGAAGGCTTCATCATACCAACAGTTGACTGATCTATCCTTACATATTATGACGGTCCTGATGTTGGAGATAGATGTAGCCCTTCTTGAATACACGCGACTTAATGGCCTTGTGGAAATTATGGGACCAAATATCATCTACGGTGACATGAGACGATCTGATTTGTTCTTTTTTTTTGTCTTACCTTGATTTGTACACAGAATAAATTCACCGCGGGCAAAACGAATGCCTACGTTTTTACCCTCAAACTCATGCAATGGGGCATTGCCCCTGTTGGGTAAGGCATCATGGATGTTTTTGGGTACAGTAATGATACGATAAGTCAAGTAATTAGACCGTCTGAATCGCTAGAGAAATGGAAATTTTTGAGTGTCATGAGACATTTGTCTGGGTTTCCTTTTTTCATTAGTGGCGGACTTACAAGGGCATCGATCACACGCCGACGATCTTTTGGTGGATTCCATTCGACGATCAACACTTCCATTTTTTCTTTGGTGTGCTCCGCCAGCAAATAACTGCTGTCAATGAAATTTTGCAAACGGTGATGTTGATTTCTAAGATAAAAAAGAAGGTGATCGGTGAGTTGCCGTTGACTTAATTTCCACCGCGCGAGTTTTTTGTACGCAGTAAAAAAAGTTGTTTATATAATTCGATATTTACTCAGCGTAATCATCCATTCGGGTGACCAACACAATAGACAGGTAAAGTGTTGGGTCCTCGCCAGGATCAAGACATTGCTCCCATTGTTCCTTGGTGAGCGTAATGTGATCCCGCGTAGCCGTATTGGCCATGCACGATGGCATTTTCTTTAAGGTAATGCTCGATTCACCTTTTGAAGGGATCCAATCTGCATAGTCAGAACGGAAATTGTTTGAGGTAACGAAGATTAAGAATGCAACCGAGAGTGATATAGACAATAATGCAAGCACAGTGATGGCTCTTTTGGAGAGGGCCAGTTTCATCATGCCGAAGAGCCCAAGGTTGTAATGATGAAAGGACGGAGAAACGGGAAAGACAAACAGACTATAAAAATTTAGCGTCCGGGGCTTCATCTTTGGGAGTGCGATTTTGGGCCAATAAAATATCTTCAATCATTCTTTGACTTTCAGTGGGTCGTCTGATGTCGAGTGGCTGAGAGAAACAGATGCCACGAACAAGAGGGGATGTTCAAATCTCTTGTGCACGAAGCATGTTAATGGGTGGCGATGTGGTAGAAGCAAATGTGGAATAACTTTTGTCAATATCCTTGAACCCATGGAGGCGATATGTACTCAAAGAGAAAAATGTCGTGTAGACAATAAGTTTTACACTTTTTTTATCCTATTTACCGGAGGATGAATGAAGCAAGTTTTAGTTACTAGCTTAAAATGCTCTAACTTCTGAGAATAGCTGTTAGCAGTAGCGAATAGAAGACCTTTGCAGTGTTATTCGAAAGCAGCTTCATACTCAGTACAACGGATGCTCATTCTCGATTCCTTCTTACAAGTACTGGGAAAAGCGTGACCGTTTAGTCTGGAGAGGATATCACCATACCATATCAGTGCCACATAGTCAATGGCTTGTAAGGTTTGAGACAAACAGCCGATGAGAAAATAGCAGACACACTTCGCTTTCCCCCTTCCACATCACTAAGTAGTTTTTTGACGAGGATATTCTCAAGTAGTTCCCCGGAATACCGGGTAAGCGGAGTCAGCCCTTCTCTTATTTCAAAGTGTTACGAGTTTTCCACCCTCCCCCCTTCTTACGCTCACGCGAACACATGTACAGGTCCCTCCTTACAATGCTGATAACCCCTTCTCGCGTCATACATCAATTAGCTCGCTGCAAGAAAAAAAAGAAGAAAGAAAGAAAAAAGCGAACATGTTGCACCAAACGTAAATGTCTGGACACAAATGCACATTGTACCCGTGTTGAGTCGTTCCATTATTTTCCCTTTGAAAAAGGACATCCTTCTTCTCAGGCTGAGAAGACCATCCTACCGGACGGAAGCAGGTAGCTGGCACTAATAAATAGTTAAGGTCGCACACCATGCTCTAGCTCCCCTACAAACCACAAAATAGTAGGAGTTCCGTCATCTAACCTGTTTTTTTGATCTAGACTTGCCCTGTTGAGGAATGGTGGCGGCGTTTAAGTCGGTAATACAAGCCGTCTAATCAGCTTTCAGGCTCAGTGACTGTATCATCTTTCGCGGCAAAAATGGTAAATGCCCGCCCCCGGATTTTTTATATAGTCGTACAGGGTGACACACGAGTAACGTTTGTAGATCCCTCATAGAAAGCTGCGACAACATACAGGTGTATGTCCCAAAGAGAGAGAGCGTAGATCTCCCGAGAACCTTTTTTTCTGCAAGGAGGATTTCTGAATCAACTAATCTCTTTTCTGCATTTCCATCTTGCCACGTTCTAAAAATAAATTTGTCCAGCAGTCAAAGAAGACTTTGTGCGCCACAATTTTTATAAATCGCGTATGTCGTGGTCGTAGTTTCCTCCATTTTTTTCTGTTACGGTACCTGATCAAGATGACCTCAGTTCATCCCCGAAGATAGTCTAGGGAATATGATCGATGAAGATGGAAATGCTGTTATTGTGAAGGAGAGGGACAGTCACTTGTTTCCTGTGAAAATGATCATAGATTACGGGCTGTTATATGGATTTGAAGCTGCTTGAACGAACAATCATCATGAACATCCAATCAGATAAAGAGAAATTGAATGAATCCATAACACCGGATCGTGGATCGTATCAATATTACAAGGACGCTAGAAAATAGGAGCTCTTTTTTTTTTCTTTTGATGTGTATGAGAAAGGCATGTCAATGCGAACTGCGGCACTGCAGCTTCGGATCAGACCGCGAACAGCGCAGTATTGGGTTCAGTAACATCAAGAAGTATCAACAGATCCGATGATGAAGCATGTGGGTGGCGATAGGCCAATGGGAAGACCACCAAACCTAATCAAAGAGCACCAGCCATTACTTGATTGACTTGATCGATGAAAATCCTGGGCAAAATCATAACAAGTTTGACGAAGCAGTTTGCTGATATCAACGTCAAGAAGAGTGAGCCAATTTACAATCAGTCGAACGAAACAGTCCTGAAAAGTATCGACGATCGGCATACTTGAGTGACAAAGTGGTTTCAAACTGATATGGACTGTCTCAGTAACTGCGTGTTTGCAGAAGCAGGGGAATCGCTACGTGACACTCCAACAGGACACCCGAGCTTCCTCAAAATCAAAAGCTTCTCGAGACAACACCCCGTTCTTTCTGAGAATTGGTGGACTATACCGTTGTTCGTGTTGCTGGAGCGACAACCCCTTCCGTACCATAACGGAAATCGGCACCATCATCCACGCCTGAGACATTATCCTGCCTTCACTCGTTTATCACGCTGGAAATCCTCCACACGCTATTGCGCGCCATCCTTATTTTCTGGCGTTGCTGCTACCAAGCCGGCCCATCACCATCTGGCATTGCACCCGTTAGCACGTCATCCCCCGTAGTTGTACACCCCATTAGTACCCCAATCTTATCCTGCTCTCCAAGTTCCCATATCGAAGAATTATTCCACACGATTGACAACATTCGCCTCAAAAGTCTTGCGACTGCAACGTTCAATATTGTCACATATGAGGACATAGATCCACAT
Source organism: Saksenaea vasiformis B4078 (assembly GCA_000697055.1). Taxonomy (NCBI): domain Eukaryota; kingdom Fungi; phylum Mucoromycota; class Mucoromycetes; order Mucorales; family Saksenaeaceae; genus Saksenaea; species Saksenaea vasiformis. The sequence continues at coordinate 15,415 of JNDT01002388.1, read as the reverse complement.
CTAGAGATCGGCATCATATCTAACATCAATATCAACTCAGGAACTCAGATCCACCGCCAGAGTTAATATTACAATCTCTAAATGAATAGAACAATAATAAGGACAGACGCGCAAACATATGTAACCATCATTTACTTTCATGTCCAAATAAAGAAGAGTCTCAAAGGTTTCTCTGTCTGTCAAGTTACCATCTGGACTACCGGAATCCATAAATATAAATAAAATCCATACTTGCAAATGTACTGTATGTTCCATTGCAACTGAAAAGCTTAGTTCATATTTTAGTCTAAGGTCACCACGACGAATGGCAGGAGAGTCATAAAGATTACTGAAGATCCGTTTAGTAGACTTAACTCTTTGTCGTATTGTTGTTGTTTCCTTCAATAGCTTCTCATTTTTGCAGAAACATGATATCATCCTCTAAATCTAACCCCACAATGGTCTAGATGAGCTTATTATTTCTTTTACATGTGCAGCAACCTTTCAAGGTACCCTAGTAGGGAGTCGTGGGTCCAACGGTCATTTAAGTAAAGCACTTTGCGGCAAGCTGCTGTCTCGACAGGACGCAACTTTGCCAAGAGAATCCCTTGCAATCCAAAAACAGATTGAAGTGCAGCATTGCTTCCTTCTTTTCTCAGAAGACGAAATTTTTTGATTTGAGTTACATCATTCCTTTTTTTTTGACGTCCCAGTTTCCCCCTGGTGCTTCGTTTTGTTGGTGATCACGCGTTTTAAGTTTGCGTAAGGTTGTTTGTTACAATGACAATCGTTGTCAAACAAAGCGAGAGATTGAACGAATGCTATACAAATTGTCAAACTGTGCAAAGTCGCACGGAATGCATAATAGACTTCAGATGTATCACAGTTACCTGCAGCCTTAAGAAAGCAAGAATAGTAGATGTATGCATTCATCTAAGTGCAAAATTTCTTCTGGGGTGATAGGTCTTTCATGCCAATTTCTGCGCAGAGGTGACACCTTCAGGATAATCCATGGACGCAGTTTTAGGTTTCTGTAATGACAGATGTTTGGGCTTTGCTTTGCCTACCATCCCGCGCAAATACGTAAGGTATAATTTTGTTTTCTGTCCACTTTCTATCTTACATAGTTGTTGTCATCGATGGTCTCGGCTGTGTATGCAACTACTTAAAGGTTGTCTTGCGTCCCACTAGCAAGCAAATAATGCATAAGGGCTAACATAATAATGGACGGATGCACATTCCTCGTTATGAGTAAGGTTGTACTGGTTGAAGTATATGGAATCAAAAGCAGACATGGATGGCGCACGGGAATACAGTCCATTCCTTATTGCCAGTTTGTCAGTACAATTTAGCATGACGTGTTCTAATTTATTGAAAAAGCAACTCCATAAATCGTCTGTTTGCTTCTACACGACTTATGAGAAAAAGCATGTTAAGCTGGTCCGAGAATCAACAGAATAAGGAGCTGGACCAACTAGGATTTGTATTAGAATTTAATGTGATGAACATAGTGTGTTATTGAGGTGGTGGTGCGCAGAAGTCAAGATCTTTCTGTGTTATAACTACGCTCCCGGAATTTACTTATCCAAGAGGAATGTAAATAGTTGATTGTACATTATAGTCCTAGGCAGCTTCGTCTTCGTCTTATTGGTAAAGAGCCATTGCGTAGAGTCCACAATTGGCTGCTATGCAATTTACCAGGTAGACTGTTAAATCTAATGCAAATAGTGCGCTTGTAGGGAATATAGAGAGAGAGGGAGAGATTCATTTTTGCAGCTGTCTTTCAATATCAAGCCTATACGACACCTTGTTAACGACCATCGCATTGATTTTATTAGTTGACAACTCTGTCACAACACGTCTCACAGAAGAGTCATATTGCAGCTTACAAACTTACAAACCACAGATGCCGACAGGGAGAATGCATCCCAGGCATGTGGTCGCGAGGCTTTTCCATATTCTGGCTTGAGAATTTGTCATTGTCTGCAACCTGTAGGGCGAAATTGTGACAAGCTAGTGCTGGCGGCATTCATTACGCATATGCTAAAACAGTGCAAACACGCTAGTGGTTACCTTGACAACAAACACAGCTTGAAACGCTGCTAAGCGATAGGCTTATGCTATCCTTACTGCAGCATGGCTGTTACCGGGGATACTACCGAAACGTGTGGCCTCAACGTAAACGTATGTTCTATGATTATTCAGCTCGGTTCGAGTACATATGCTAGAGAATTTCACAGGATATTTTGTAATACATCGACTCGCGGCTCTCGACGCTGGTTCGCTGGTGTTTCTGAGCGCGATACCACCCAGGCAAAAGAGCAAGGAGTGATGTGGTATCAAGTTGTCTGCCATTTTTGAACATAATCCTTCGCCTGGGCATAGTATTTAAAATATACTCATTGATGCTACTACTGTCCAGCTTTGGAATGACGAATAGTATCATGCATGACGACATGTCCTGGTGGTTGGCCATTCAAATCGGTACTGGGTTATTTCTGGCCAAACGAAGTTTAAAGAGATCAGTGTCGCTGCAGCATATGAGGCCGTCCTCATTGGTAACGAGGAGTTTATTAAATGATATGCCTCTAAACAAATACCCAACTGTTTGTATCGTCCCTTTAGTTAACGCCTTTGGTTCATTTTTCTATCTTGCTTTAAAATAGACCTCGGAAAGGTAGTAAATAAATGTCATTAAACAAGTGAGCTATCTGTATGTCCTTCTTATATGAAACGGGAGAAAGCATCTCTTTCTGCAGACAATGCAATCCCCTCTTTCTTTTCTAGATGGGGCATAGACGAATAAACACATTACCATCAAAGGCAAAAATAGAAGCTAAAATGGTTATATTGCGACTCATTCCTGAAAATGTCAGAATGCTTGCTGCGTTCGTATATGTAAGTGCGGGTATGTTCCAACAAAGAAAGAGAGAAAAAAGGAAAGCTGATTTAGTCCAGTTAGTTACCGAAAAAAAAAAGGTTCAAAACATAGGAGAAAAAAGTTCGCCACGGAAGATTTATAAGAAATGGTTAGGTTATGTGGGAGAGGAATAATCCTTGCGGCTATACTTGACGTTAAGTCCATGACACCATATGTCGAGAAATAGATTCTATTTATTGTTAGTTTTAGTATTTTCTCGTTTTTAGTTTACATTTTTTTTTCTTTACTGTCTCGGATTCATGTGCAGACAGAGATACAGGATTGTTTGGTATTGTGATAGATGTCGTACGATTCCTTGTATAATTCAAAAATTATGATGTCCTGAAAGCATGTATTCGAGGGGGGAAAGAATGAAGCAGTAACAGATAGAAGATCCCGGCAGAACGGAAAATTGACCGAACCTTACGAGAGAGAGCCCTGTTTTTCACTTTTCTCAAAATAATGCATGCATCAGGTGCAGAGCAAACTAAAGGCCCAACGTGTTTACTACATTGTTCAGCAGCATGATATGTTTATTTGTTCTTACTTCTTCATCACATACATGGGAAAAATAGAAGAATGGGAGAAGGTAACAAGCGAGAGACATCTACTTTCATGCATGGATGAATAGGCGGGGGATTATGGATTAGGATTATGTCCAATTCGCATGCAATTACAATCACGCATAACTTTCTCATGATATAACAACAACGACAATAACAGAAAGGAAACCTGTTACAAAGCGATTCGAAAATTTAAGTGATGTACAATGATCTCAAAGGAAAGGTTTCTTGTGTACCTAACATCAACCCCTTTGCCGCCAAAAATGGGGGGAACAGCGTATGTTTATATGACTTCTACATTCATGATCATGAAGGTATGCAAAGCGCAGAAGTATAAATATGTTACTTGGCGGCTTATACATGACTTCGACTTTTTTTTAATCCTTCTTCCTCTTTTATCCGCAACAAAACGTCATGGTAACGAGACTCTTTACGTGCCCACAATGTCCAAAACGTAAGTACCTTTCCTTCTCGATTTCACTTTTTCTAAGTTTATGTTATTCGTTAGGTTTCGCCACACGATCTAACCTGTAGGGGATCTTAAAAAAAATAAGTTCATCTTCTCGTTTTTTTTTGACATCTTCCTGTTTTCAGAAAACGACATATGGAAAACCCCAATATTCATAACATTCCATACGTTCGTAGTCGTGACCAAAAGCGATGGAAAGATCACGCGAAGAAGGTGGCGTCAAAGGAAGAGATTACACAAAGGTAACAAGAAAGAAATCGATTATGGAGAGCGATGTCTTAAATTGATCAGGATGCGTAAATGGCGAGCTGAGAACAAAGATAAAAACAAAAAGAATGATCTCAGGTGTCGTGTATATCGTCTGGCACGTCAAAAATATGGTGATCAGGACTCGCCCCAAAAACAGGCTTACATTCGCTACGAAATTGACCGCCGGCTGAGTCAAACCGGTAACTTGGATTTAGTGGAGCTACCGTTCTACAATGCACCGCAAAGAAAACTTGTACTGCCTACCCCAGCCAATTGTCATCTACCATCCGTCCATAGTGTGGAGACGCCATCATCTCCTTGCTTATCCCCTTCTAGTCTTGGTAAAATCAAGTACGTGGAACACGCCAAAATACTGGATGAGTTTGTGGGATTAGTACTGGATATTGCTGAGGACTGCCGATGACCGATAACAGAAAATATCCAAAAAGAACATGTAAATACTGGATTTATCCATCACATCGACCCCTTCTCGTTACCCTTTTTGACGTGTTTAACGGGCGCCGATTTACGCATACCGAGCTTTGGTTGCGCGCTCTCAGCCCGAATGAAAATGCGCATCTGATTGGAGACCTTGCGTATCTGCGCAAGTACTTCATATGGTGTTCATTCAGCAATGCCAGTGACAAGCTTTTTATCCAATACCAAATCATGGATTCAGGGTGTGATGGGTATTTAGAGAATAATGTTTTTCCTGGGTAACAGTCACTTTATCCTTTTAAACCATCCTGTAACGATACGTGAATTCAATGATACGCTCCAATTGTATACTTGGGTGACACTGTCTTTGATACGCAGCGTGTGAAAGATTCAATGAACTGGGGATCATGTTTCAGAATACTTTCTTTATACAACGGTCTAGCAACTGTTTTCTTCTTTATTTAGATATTTTCTCATAAATGATATCCCAACAACGCATAGTTTTATTTCTCTCTCAACGCAAATTTCGTTCCTTCATGCATAGAGAATTTATCTACAATAGCGTAATTGCTATGCAATAAATAGTAACGCATATCATAGAAATTGATGTGGAACCACGTATCTTGTAGATTAAAGAAAAAGTTCATGAAATCAGCTGCTTTTGAGGATTAAATCATGTCATGGTCTGCATTTCAAAATCCTGGTTGTGTGACAGGAACTTGCCCACCTGTCTCCATTTAGGTGCCATAGACGTCAGGATAACTGTTGCCATCAAGGTACTAAAAGACCCTATCTTGTAGAATATCTAAACATACTATCTTCCAATCAGCACTTCAGATGGTGTCTGATTCTCATGCAAACGTTTACGTTTGTAAAGATATTCCATTCAACTTGCATCGCCGTGATAGTGCAGTCTGGAAAAACTACTAGCCATTTACCGATATATGGACTGCATTCTGAACAGCTGCCACAGCTCTTGAAACGCGGGACTCCGTACTTTGATCAAGAAAACAATGACAAACGTTCACGCGAATACAAAAATACTTGCAGTCAAGTTCACCATATACTCCGCCCTTACATCATACTTCATAGTGCATCTATGTTATTGCTGGAAATGATCATCAAGGATTTGCTGCTGGACTGATACGTTCTACACGTAACTAGGTGTAAATGGACGTATGGTTACTCAGCGACACGGTCGTCATCGTGCTTGTAATCATCGTACAGTTTCCGTTCTAAAATGGACTTCGTACTGTTGGACGACATCTTTGATTTTTACGACTTTGGGAAGCATTATCCGTGGTGAAGGTCTCGTCGCTCGAGTACAGGCCAAGGATACGTAAAATCTCTGCATGTGTCTGTGGAATCATTTGCTTTTGACGAATTTGACAGTTTGCTTAGAAGACTTATAAATATGACGATACATGCTATTCCGAAGTTAGTGATAGACTGTGTAGAAGAATTGTGAGACAGTTGGGCCATAACATCCCACATTTCTTTCCTGTGAATATTCGATCTCCGCGTTTAAACGTTGTGCCAGTGGAATGTATGAAATGGTGTCACAGACGGTCCGTCTCTGGGTACCCAACCTTTTTTTTTCTTCTTTTTTTGTCCTCCGTTCTTCTCATGTCAGAATTTGTTGTCTATGAAGACACTCCGTTTGCCGATTACTTGCAATGTATGTATCTGTTCTATGTGTAAAAGCGCTAACAGAACGGATAATAGCCATTGAAACCACGGAAGCGGCTGTAAAGCTACCTCCTATTCAAACAGGGAAACCACTAAAGCCGGTTATCCAACGTCCTCGCTTCTCCGACGCCATATATCACTACTGGCGGCGATCTGTGTTCCACGTAATTGACCTACTCATTCCGTGCCTTCTTGTCAGTTAACATGCTCTCATCGTCGAACAGGACACCTTCTCTGTCTCCTTGCCTATTGCCGAAGAAAATGCATTTGAAGAGAAATTTAAATATCTTATCGTTACTTCTCCTCTTCTGAGTGAAGTTCTATCGGTCCACCCAAAGAAAGACTATCCAGAATTTTCCTTCATCCCTTCTTCTGCAAGACCTGGAAGGGTAGGCACGGTAACAACCTTGTCGGGATTACTGTTGGCGCTGGGTGTCGAAAAGGTCATGCAGCCGCGCCTGTTACCAATCACGTTACTTTTGGCAGGTAGCGCCTCTTTTTTCTTTGTCTATCGCCATGTGGTAAGTTGAATCCTTATGGATGCGTCGCCTGTTTATTTTGTTTTATGCATCCCCGCTCATAATGTATGTGTCTCTCTCTCAGCGTCGGGCCTGGATCCGACAACTTTACCAGACCGCCCTGTCAAGGTTACAAAAACTAACGGAGGAATGTGAAACGTTCGACACCAAAGTTCATCGAGCGTTGATTATGATCCAAGAAATTGAGCTTGTTTCCCGCGGTTACAGGCTGTCAACGCCACTGTCACCTATCTCGAGGATCGAACAAACATCAAAGTCAAAGCGCTGCACCATCTTGCGGAACAAGTTAGCCCACGTGCTCCGACGGGCGTTTATTGTGTATGAAGAAGGTATCATTGATCTAGTGGGGCATGTGAACAGCGGAAATGTTTCGAGGCTGCATGACATGTACAACGTTAATTCGATTGCTTCCTTGTCCGCGGTTGATGGCATCGATGCGGACGAAGCCGTTTCGCTGGAGTACCTGAAAAGATTGGCTCAGCTGATGCATTCTAAACGCCGAGAGTGTATGATGCAGTTCCTAGCACTTAATGTCATGACGGAAGAGCACGACTCAGTACGAAAAGATTATGAAGATGGCTGGCGTGCAGTGAATGCTGTTTTGGATAAATTGGTAACAGAAACATCAGGATTCCTTAAAGAAGTATTGGAGGCACTGGATACCGAATTTTGTACGTTTTATCTGCAGAAACCAAAACAAACTAAACGGTGCTTTTATTCTTTGTTTAGATAAACCTGCACCGGTTAATCGTCTTTCTACGCCTGCAGTAGAGGATATCCGATTACGCAACTTTGTGCATCGCCTTGCGTCGCTTGATCAACAGCTTCGGACGATAGGAGCCAAGGTTTACCTGTGCAACGACGATGTCCGACAACTGAATGCCGGTAAAGTAACGGAGTAGAAACGTACATAGTGTGCCTAACATATTCCTCTCTTGATTCAAAAAAAAAAAGACGAAGCATGTCAGCGTCTTAAACAAGAATATGAATCCATCCAGCAAGATCTGTCGCAGATGGCTGCGGAATGGGAATCAGGGCGCGATGCACTGAACAACTTTCTCGAACCACCACCGACTCCGATATCCCCCCAAGAAAATGTCCTACCCTCCCCACTTCCCTCACCAACCATTGAAGCCGGTTCAGACCAAAAAATACTTGACGCAGATGAGTCAGCAAGCCTCTTTGATCTACCTCTTCCCGCAAAAGCCTCCGTTTTCGAAGCGATTGCCGACATTGTCGAACGAAATACAATGGAGAGACCCAGAAAAAGTCGGGCTGAGCGTATTGCTGAGATGAAGGCCAAACGTGAAGAAGAGGTAAACTTTCTTTTTTCCCTCCCTCCTATCATGGGCTGATCCAAAAAAAAAAATCCCTAGGCTCGGTCCAGGGCTAGTCGACTGGAAACACAAACAATGGTGCACGAATTGAAGCAAGTCTTGGACCGGAGAGTAGTCGACTTGGAGTTAGAAACAGAACCATCCACTCCATCCTGCGTCAGTCACAAAAACGATGATACCCCTGTAGCCGACAATCCTGTTGTTGTAGCTCAATAATTTAACCCATATCTAAAAGAACAAAAAAAGAAAACAAACAAACACACACAAGGAAAACAAAAGAAAAAGAAAAAGACATCTAGTTGCGTTTAATCTTCATTGGCCTGTTCACCGGCTTTCGTAGTAATTTCCACAACATGCCTGTGGTTGCGATGGACAAGGCATACCATGTAATGATATACTGCATATGATTGTTTCGAATCTCCACCATGGGCGATCGACCTACAGGGATACCTTTTTGGATCAAGTCATGTTCCACATAAGGTGATTTGTCTAATTCGGCAAAGGTCAGCAAATTTTGCATGGGTCCCCTTCCTTCCTTCGTCATTGCAAACGTACCGGTAACGCGTTCTACTAGCAATGGCTCTGCACCCGTCAATTTCGAGATAGTATCCACATCAACCCAGTACCATTCATTCTTAGCCGCATTGTTATCGGGGGTAAACGCATTCCGCTAAGAAGCATTTGTAAGCCATCATCATCCACAAAAAGATGATAATAAAGGTGTACCTGTTCTGACATGCGCAACAGACCCTCCACTTCTACAACTCCTTGTTCCAAACTTTCTGGTCGGCTGCTCTGATCACGTTTTGACGTGTGGACCCAGCCTCGCTTGATCAACCCCGTCGAGCCATTCTCGCGCTCGAGTGGCGTGATCAAGAAGTATCCCACTTCACCATCCCCTCGGGTACGAGGACCCACCGTAATCTCTTGATCATGACGATATTTACCCGTTGTGGCGACACGTCGATACTCGTACTCGTCCAAGACATCCTTACTACGAACAATGAGTATCCACGTATAATGCTTCGTTTTTTCTTTTTTCGTACTTTATGCGTCGTGGTAAAGGAATGGCTTGCTTGTCCATGCGTTCCTCAAGATTATTAATCAAGTCGACCTTCCAACGCAAACGCTGAACTTGCCAAGTACCGAGACCGAACGTAATAAAAGGGACCGTACAAATCAATGCCGTGCCGAATCCAAATTTGTGCTGTTTTGCTCGGTACTGGTGCCCTGATGTTGTGGTTGTGGTTGCCTCTGTCGACATGCATCGTGCTTGAAGTAAAGTACGTGGGCATCGACGAGTCGCAGCCTGAACGAGTTTGTACATGGTGAAAGAAATGCCCGTTTGTTGTTCGTTGCTTTCCCCCCGCGTTTGGACCCGAATTTGACAAGCGCTCGCCCCGAAGTGCTAGTGACTGTCCTAGGAATTGGAAGCAGTTGGGATCATCAAAAACCACTTACCGTCCTTAGCCCATAAGTGAGCCTGCATCATTTAGCTTTTTCTCTTGGTGTTTTAGGAAAAGAGAGGTATTTTTGGTGAACGATAAGCAAGTGCGAACTTTTGAAATAGCGCGGGAGCAGGATGATGATCTTGGTCGGAGAACCTGCGTCGTCCTGTTCGATGTTCCAGCGTATCATGTAGTGAGCGAGATGAATACGTTTGATCATGTACAAGGGACATGTTTGGCATAAACATGCATATCATTGCGCCTTGTCAATAGTCCATGCTTGATGGAGGATTTAATTGCCTGAATTAGCAGACAACCAAAGTACGTATCTGCTTGTGCAAGCTGCCCGATCAATAGAGCTACAAACATTAACATTGCTGCCTTTGTTTATCCTTTCTTTGCAATTTATCATAATTCTACTCATGAATCTTGGTTGTATGCAATGTTTCTTTTGCGGTCCGCAACTATCTGCGCGACAGTAAGACAGCTGATGCATAGTTTTTAAAGTGTCAGGAAAAAGAATGACCCCAAAACGTTGTTCCACAATGCGATTATGGACGTTTGATATTTTGTTAATGAATCTATCATCCATGACGTGATATTTATGAAGCGATTCATGGACTTTGGTGACGTCCAATACGTTGCATAAAGGCTACCGCATTCCTTTTTCCAGCTCCCTACTTTCTAACTCGATGATTGCGATCGACCAGTATACTCGCGAAAAGTTTGTTGACCGTTTCTCGCCTATTGTTCTCTATGAGAAACTTCAAGAATTGGCATAAATACGAATGTGAAATCGTGGGTGCCGTTCATAACCTGATGTTGTCGGAAGGAAGCTCAGCCTTGGGAAAACGGTGCACGCAACTCTCCAGAAGCGCATTCACTGTAAGTTCACACAGAATACGTTCATGTTAAGTGCTTTCTCACTAGGTATTTGAAAGTAAGAGATTGTGGTATAGGGAATATCTTCTGCATGGAATTCTCACTTTCTACACTCCCTGAAAGGAAACGTAGCTGCAGTTTGGAAACTCCGAAAATTACGACAATGCATCTTTAAAAACTTTTGTTGTCGCTTTTCCCTTTCTCCCTTTATAAACTTTTCTTATGACGCCTACAGACATTTTCAATACTGTGATGAAACCTAGAACTAAACTGTCAGAACAGCAGCAGTCAATGATCTATGGTAGTTTGTGTGCATCTACATCTTCTTTCGGGGAGTGTATATCACAGGTTTTTCCTTTGAGTTCATTTAACATGATCCAAAACATTGAAACTTCCCAATCACCTGCCTTTGGTACTATTTCCCCTGAACAGAGCGCAGCTCTATAGCAAGAAACCAAAGTTGCCAAAATTCATGAAGGCACTGTCATAGCTAACGGTGAACAGCAACAACCATCTGTGGCAGATCTGGAGAAACTGGAAGAAAACTTCTACCGCAATAAGAAAGCTGCCTCTGATCGACTTTTGCAAGTTTTGGCAGATTCATGTATGGGTCCTGTGGTCAGAAACGAAGTTCAGTGGAATTTGGACGCAGCCAAGTCCGCGTGGAAAAAGTGCATTGAGGCCAGGGCGGCACAAGAAGAAACCGATGAACTGGTAGCGACACCAGCCAGAATCATGACATTGGTACCAAAAAAAATGCCAGCGTTCCAAATCAAGGGTGGTCCCATCCGGGATGATAAGAAAAAAGTCCATGATTCAGTCCGCTCGTTCATCTGTGCTTTTGAAGCCCAATTGCGAGGTTATAACCTGGTTCCCCTCGACAATCACTGGGAAAGACTGTTTTGTCTCACCTGCGATGACACCCAAATACAGTGGTTCTCAAGGACTCTGGCGAACCGCGGCCTCAAGTGGCACCAAGTATTTGCACGACTAAAAGCAGAATATGGCAGCCGACTCTACGTATGGAGAAAGAAAGATGAACACCAGCACCTGTCACAACGGCCTGGCGAGTCCACCCGTACGTTTCCTACTCGGGACCGAGAAGTCCCTTACGAGGCCAAACTAGCCAATGACCAGGAATTGATCTACAACTTCGTCTGGTCACTTCTACCATCCATCAAAACCAGGGCATGATCGGCATTGACAAATCACTACGGGGGTTGGAACTTACAACCGACCTGAACAAAGCTGCCCAGCTCATAATGGCCATTTGTGGTGAACACCGGCCACTGCAACAGTGGCTCTCAGGGTAAACGCCTCCACGACTCTCACAAATACAAGAAACTAAGTATTTCCAGGGAAATTGCCCGTTACATCCCAAGGGATCACACAAATACACTTGACTGTAACACCTGGAAGACCATGAAAAAGGATGCGGCAACAGCACAAGTCTCAAGGAACTTATCTATCTGATTCTTTTTGTCTACAAGCTTCTCAGTCGCTATATCAGAGTTCATGAAATGCGCTCAGATTTCATGGAGCCATACCTGGCACGACTGCACTTCCGCCGAAACTACCTTAAACGTTATAGATCTCCGAGCCGGAAGATCTGGCATGGCTCCTAATGCCTGGCTTTTGGTATGGCCCCTAAGAAAAGAGAAACATACTCAGCAACAGGCCGAACAAGGTCCAAAACAAGCCGCTAGCACGCTTTCCCGCTCGGCCAATAAACGAACAAGACGTCCTGACAACATAAGTGCTAAAGAAAATTCCCGCGTGATTTGACACTGAGTAATAATCGATCTGAAAGCACCAGCAGCTTTTCGAGATAGACGATCTCGAAGGCGATAACGGTCTGCCCGTTGGGACAATTGTGAAGCGAGCAGCATTAAGTCGATACGCAGGCAACTTTTTCGATCTTGATCAGAGGACGCAAAATTTGATCTAGTAAGCTCTTGAGTTGCGAGGGTTTTGTTCCTGTTATACTGTACTTACCATCCTAATTTCAGCTTAGGGACGAATAGCGTACTAGACATGTCCAATCAAAATGTTGGGGACAACAGCTGCCAACGTCATTTGTTCTCGCAGGCTGCTTGGGATCGTTTGGTGAAAAGATACAAGCCAAAGAGAGATGATTGGTACACCTTGCCCAAAAAGCTGGTCAAACAACTGCAAGAAATCGAAGAGGTAAACTCTGCTAGCAGTGACATGTCCCGGGAAATGATGGTTAATATCCTACATGCGGGTGAAGATAGCGGCACAAGACGTCCATCAAGCGCGCAACAAGACATACAGGTACATAGCGAGAACAGATGATGGCCAAAAGAAGAAAGTTTTTCAAGTATACGCGCACTTGTAAGATCAACTTCTGGATTAGTACATTTCCTATGCAACACGTATCTTATTTTCCATTTCAGTCTATCATTATGGGTGTCGTGGAACAAATATCTTCGATGGTGATAAGCATCTTACTGAATATGACCACATATCCAAAGTCTGGGCTTTCGTTTTCGAGAGATCTCAGACCGAACTGAAATGGTAAATTTTCGAGTTATTACATTGGGAAGGCGTTAAGCTGGTGAGTAGGGGAGAGTCCGTACCACCCCACACAACAATAGCCAAAATGGAGTCGCGGAATGAAATAGCCAAAGTGGTTGGATACAAAGTCGATGTGCGGGCGTGTACCAATATTGGTGACAAGACGTATGATGTTGTGAGCGGGGAATTTGCCAAGAGCATTGCAACTACCTCCAAATACCATAAGGATCGCTCAAAAGTCTTGTGCAAATCAAAAGTTACAGTAGATACTCGACACAAGGATATTCTTGGTAGACGGGGAAACCTATTCCTCTATCGAGAATATCCCTCAAGTGAAGCTTGTAACATAAATGTCCACCGAAATCGTTCTTTCCCCTAAAAATACTCTTATATCGAATACCTACTATATATGCTCATTAGTTCATGAATTGACAATAAAATCATACTCTACTTATATCAATATGTTCCCCAGATAAATGCGCGATCTGTTCAAGCAGCATAAAAAACTCATTCATGGCTAGTAAATGGAAGATACTTTGGTACCAATTTACTTACGTCTCCGAAGAGCAGAGCAACCCATGATGGCAGCCTGCCCGCATCTGACGCGGTGGGAAACAGCAAAGGGGTTATACCGAGAAATCATCACCGAGCAACCTCAATACAAAGGTCTCAGATTACCCAGGCACCAGCAGCCTTTTGGATCGATGTAAAATGGCCTCATGCAAAGACTTACCACTTCCTAACCCAAGACATATTCGATCTGAGCGCAAAACAACATTTAGTTGATAGAAAAGTTTACTAAAAATATATTTTTAATGCAGACTAAGCAATGCCATATCCCTCTTGACTCATGACCAAACCGTCAGCTTGCGAATCGTGGCTCATTCTCACCTGGCTACGCTGTGTCTTCAGAACGCCTACGACTTGAGTAAGTAACTGAAAGTAGTCCATGCAAATGCTGAAGGAAAAACAAATAATGCCATCTTTGTACTAGCCGACGAACGAGTGATGTGATCATAAATAAAGATGCATTACTCCTCTTCAATGGTGCATTTGCACGGTCTAATCATCCAGCTGATACGAGAACCAACTTTTCCTTCATTGGCTGAACTGGGATTCAATTACCATATGAAGATCCTGCTGGCTGGCCTGTGAGCCCGAGACAAAACAAGGCCCGCCGCACATTATCTTTTGCGAACGACAGCTATGACAAGTATACTGCAGTCTAGGAGGTAATCTGCATATAACGGGGCCACTTATTTTGCGCAAGCTGACAATGTGCCCTTAGACGGGGATGGGACAATGTATTCAGTGACCCGAATTCATCTGTGGATTCTCTCCGTCATCAAGCTATCAGCGGGACCGTGTGTCAACGAGGGTTACGCTCCGTGTGCTGGAAGGTTTGGCTGAATCATCGTTTTCCTGCATGGCTGCATTCTCAGTGGGAAGCACACAACTTCTTAGATATTCCTCGGCTATACACCGACTCTCGACAATACCTCCTGGCCAGCACAGCATAGCGAACGGCGACAACGTTACGCTGACTTGAAAAGGACATATATTGATGAACCTGCAGAGAAAACAAGAAAGAGAGGTGGTGAAGAAGATTTGACTGATAATAACCCCTTGGCACTGAATGATAATGTAAGTTTAACAAATGGCAGGATTTCAGTTCGTTACTGAAACCTTTCTTGTGAAGAATCCATGGCAGCAATATTTTGCAGATCTTGATCTTCGAAAAGTTATTTTGCAAGATGTCGAACGAACGTTAGTAACAGTGCTCAAGGCAAAGTACAATTAAGATGATTGAATTCATACTATCCACGTAGATTTCCGGATGTAGAATATTTTCGTTCGGAGGAAGTTCAACAACGGATGACAGATATCTTATTTATCTATTGTAAAACGAACCAAAACGTATCTTATCGACAAGGCATGCACGAAATTCTGGCACCTTTGTACCTGGTTGTAGCTACTGACGCCATCGCACTGGATCAGAAGGACCAAGTACTGGATGCGGCAGAGTAAGCACTCTATTTGAGAGAGTTCTGTGTGATTGAGGAAACGCTGCTGCTGAATTTTTAGTCCGACCACGAGAACCATGGCGGAAGTTTTGGATGCTACCTATATCGAACATGATGCCTATTTGCTATTTGATAATTTGATGAAGTCTGTCAAACCATGGTACGAGTTCAACCGGAGCGTGTACAACAACCGTCGATCTCAAGTAAGGATATAACTGGCACTTTATACACAAGACCACTAATTATCGTAGAGTATCCCAGGCATTGCTCCAGAAAATAGACCCTCACCCGATGAGGTACAGTCTATTTTCCAAAAAAAAAAAGATAGAATCTGTGCATT